>CAUYQG010066939.1:0-63870 GCA_963574415.1 Tarsius wallacei | reverse complement strand
TGCAGTGGCCGCTCCCGGCCACCGCAGCCTCGACCTGCTGAGTTCCGGCGATCCTTCCCTTAGCCTTCCGAGTAGCCGGAATTACAGGCATGCGCTACCACGCCCGGCTGATTTTTTTATTTATTGTAGAGATGAGGTCTCGCCAACTTGCCCAGGCGGGTCTTGAACCCGCGTGCTCAGGCAATCCACTCACCTCAGCCTCCCAAATCACGGGATTACAGGCTGAGCCACGGAGCCCGGCTGAGAGTGGACTTATTATGTGACTGAAGATTCTGAATGCTAGCAGTGGCACAGTTGTAGAATGCTTGTGTGTGTGTATGCTGGAGTAGTGTATAAATATACACATGTTTGTGCTTACCCAGGTGATTTGTCAATCTCAGGCAATGCATCTGGGGGAGCTGTGTTTCTTTCTTGGTCTCTCAATGTATTTAAGGTGAATGTACATGAGTCAAAGGGTGAGTATGAGCGAATATGACTTTTATATGTCTGTACCAAAAAGCATATAAGTGAGTATGTTTGTATTTGGATGAAGGTTCATTCTTATTTATTTGTGTTGTGTTATTTTTTCAAACACTTTGGTCACCAAATATTAATTTCCTGTGTCTTGTTTAGTTTTTGGCCATTCTGGTCACTCACTGTTACCAAGATGAAACTTTAATGATATCTTTCATGTCATCACTGCTTCAAAAACCCCAGGCTGAGAATCAGGAATCAGATAGAAACACCAACAACAACCTCATCCTTAAGCACAAAGACAAAGGTAGAGGTGTATCTAATGCCTCAGCAGAAATGTACTATTATGAGGTCACTGCTATTTTATATTTTTATCTAATACCTTACAAGCTGACATTAGCCTATAATAAGCAAAATAATTCCCCTTTGTACAGTTTTCCCATACCAGCTCTTTCAGTGGATTCGAAACTCATGATAACACTGCAATTTCTAGTCTCTTCTCTTTACCTTAGGGATAACTTAAAAGAAAACCAGAACGAATTGAACATTATCATCTTAGCTGAGAGAAAAGGAGCCATGAATCTTGAATTGTAAGAGGAAGCAGATATTATTAAGGCTTAGAAGAGGAAAAAATGATAAGCAGACAAATTCTGGCTATGTTTATATGAGGACACCAATGAAAATTGGAGTCATTAATTAGTGATACTGGTATATTTTGTAGCACAACTGGCCATAGCAGTAGTAAACGTTTCCATGAATAACATAATAGGGGAGTTGTGGTCAGGGTGGGAGGTGCTTATTTCTGTAGACCTATAAACTCAAATGGTATAAAACTTAAACAAAGCCGGGCTCGGTGGCTCAGCCTGTAATCCCGCGCCTTGGGAGGCTGAGGGAAGTGGATTGCCTGAGCCCGCGGGTTCGAGACCCGCCTGGGCAGGCGAAAACTCATCTCTACAATAAATCAAAAATATTAGCCGGGCGTGGTAGCACACGCCTGTAGTTCCGGCTACTCGAAAGCCTGAGGCGGAAGGATCGCCGGAGCCCAGCAGGTCGAGGCTGCGGTGGCCAGTAGCGGCCACTGCACTCCAGTCTGGGCGGTGGAGTGAGACGCCAACTCAAAAAAAAAAAAAACAAAAAACAAACAAAAACAAAACAAAACAAAAAAACAAAAAAAACTTAAACAATATCAAGAATTATTCAGCGGCTTTAAAGAGTCTTAGGGACAGACATCTCTCATGAGGTGCATGGACATTAAAGCCAATTTGGCCAGCAACACAGTAACAGTGCCCAAAGGATTTATACAAACTAGAGCGAGAGGACTGCATTCCAGAAATGTATAAATTCTTTGGTTCGCTACTTGGTTGTCTGAAAATCAGCCATAGATACTCCTCAACAAAAACATATTTCACCTTTCGACCTTGGAGTTGCTCTTATTTGCTTACTTCAGCACTCATAGCTGGCTTTTCTCCTAGATATTTCTGTGGATTCCATTCCAGCTAGGTCTTATTATGCAGGGCATGATAGTTGAGGCAGAGTAAATTAGGATCCAGGTGATTCTTTGAAGATAATAGGGAGAGGATAGCAAAATTTGGGTTTAGGCCAATAACAGTTGGTCTCACCAACAGCAAATTGTTCAATAAACTTGCCAAAGACATGATGTTTGAAAAATGTATCTTCTTATTCAATTCCATGTGATATCTCATATCTCATTCCCTTCCTGCTTCATCTCTGGTTCTAGATTTGATCTCATCTGGAATATTGCCTGTTTGCCTCCCTTAGGTTCTTCACTGAAACTATTCTATGGATTTACTGTGGTAGCTTTCTCCCTTAAATTGGCACCAGTTTCTTCATGCTATTTCACTTTGCTGACTCAGACTATTAGATAAGGGGGCAACTCTGCCATCATAAAATAAATATTGAGCGCCAATCTGCAGACTAAGTCTGAGACTTAAATGTTCCTGTTATTGACTGAATGTATCAGTCAGAGTTCAGTTCAGAAAGCAAAAGTTCCCTATGTATTCCAAGAATGGAGGGGGTGGTAGGGAATTTGCAGTTTACAGAATCATTGTAAGAGTTGGGAGAAAAAGAACAGAAAAGTCACTATTAATATATAATTGAAGTGGATGGTTCTTCAAGTTCACTTGGAAGCTACTGAAAATCTCAAGCTTCTCTGGAAAGCTTGTACCAGCTGTCTGATATGTAGCATCTAAGTGAGAGTTTGCAAAGGATTGCCTAGAAGCCTCTGTGAATTTTGTGTCTGCTCATGCATGTGGCTGTGTCTGCTTCGGGAATTATGGTCTTTCCTTGGCACACTTGTGGTCATCTTGTAAAAATGTGATGATTCCTCACCCCAAATTTGGTCAGAATATCAGGACTAATGATATCCATGCATGTATCAAGAGTGTATGCAAAGGTTTATTACTCACATAATGAAGGGTTCTGGAGAGAGAAGGGCATACTCCCAAGCGGGTCTAAAGAGTGGCTTGAAAGAGCAGAGAATGGAGACTGTTTGGCTTTTATTGTGGTTGGGAGGTAGGGTTGTCACGATTTCTGCACAACCTGAGGCCAGAGCTTCCACTGTTTAAATTTCCCACTGGCACCAAAGGAGGGTGTTCCCAGGCTTTCTTAGCTTTCCCAGATGTGGAGCAGAAGGGAAAAGGGAGTGTTCGGACTTGAAAACTGTCAGCAGTCAAATATCAATACTGGAGTTAACTAACTATTGCAACACTAACCTGGAACCATGTGGGGAAGGGTATTTGGGGATATTCAAAGGTAGTGAGGCTGAGTGAAACAGCTGAAAATTCCATACACTAGGCCTGGTCTCAGGCTCCTTTAAAGTCATGTTACTCAGTCCAATAGCATACCAGTTTCCACTGAAGCATTATTTTCTACAAGCAGTCACTTTTGAAATGAAAATAACACTCACTTTAAAAATCAAGGTGCAGACTAGAAAACTCTTTTAAGTATGTAAAGAGAAAAAAAACAGTAAGTAACACTTGAAAATGATAAAGTGATCTTATTCAGGCAATTCACACTATTAAGCACAAGACCACACTTTCTCAAAATTTCTTGAAGACAAGTTGTGCAATACAATGAATTTATATATACATCCCAGCATACACATTAACTGGAAATTTCAGCCTAATTAAGATTTTTTAATTAGAATAATGTACATGGTAACTATATAGTTCTAGTGAGAATTGCTTGACAGTAGGGGATTCAGTTCTTGAAATACTTTGGTGCAATTTTGAGAGAGCAGAATATTCCAAAAGCTTACATTGTTTAGAAGTAGGTTACCTGAGTGATTGATATTGAGAGCTCCCTAAAATCCCTGATTTTGCAAGGAGTTACCTATGGATGCAACAAGCACTTGGTTAGGTGTTGGTGAAACAAAGTTGAATAATATATATATATATTTTTTCCTTTAAGGACCTCATAGTCTATCCAAATGATTCTTAGGA
Source organism: Tarsius wallacei (assembly GCA_963574415.1). Lineage (NCBI taxonomy): Eukaryota > Metazoa > Chordata > Mammalia > Primates > Tarsiidae > Tarsius > Tarsius wallacei. The sequence continues at coordinate 59,956 of CAUYQG010066939.1, read as the reverse complement.
TTAAAGGATTCCAAGGCTTCAAGGAATAAAATTCTTCTGCAGTGAAAACCAATGCTTCATCTACTAAACAGTCACTTCTGCAAAGCATAACCTACTGGTACTCAGAGTTTTGAAATAAAAAAAAAATCTGTGAAAAACAAGTTCCAAGCTTTAGCATTATTTCCTTAAACAAATTCTCTAAAGTAAAAGACAGACTAGCCAGGCAAGGACGAATTCTAATTTGGTCTTGAATGTTCTCCATGAAAGACTGATGACAACTGACAGTATTGTCCAGCATTCTTAACATAACACTGATTTCCATTTGAAACAGAGAAAACAGTGACTTGCTGCTTGTTGAAGTCAGGGACCTCTGAGAGATGCTTTATTGTGTATTCTGAGACACATCCTTCCAGGTAATGAGGTGTGAGAGTGACTGATAAGCACATGGAATGTAGAAGAGAACAAAATAATAAAACAAGCAGGTTCACTCATAGTCATGATTGCATATAGGAAATAAGCAAAATTCTTTTACTCAAGATGTTGAGTATGGAAAGTTGGAAATCTTTTACAGCTATTTTAAAAACCAACAGTGTAGAACTACAAATGAATTTAAACTCTAATCATTCTGCACTAAGTAGTGAAAAGCTTTTAACATGTATCATGAAATATAAACGCATACACTTTATAATTTAGTATGCAGCTGCTGATTTTTGTAGGTGAACTTGAAAAAATATGTAATGTATTTTCCTTGTCAATTGTCGATGGGCCAAGAACTAATGATTTTAGCTAAAGTTTTGAGGGCGAGATGTGTGAGAAGGAATGGAGAAGTTATTGTTTTTATTTTAATTTGATAATACTAGCATTTTTTGAAAATTCTTTATTATTTCACTTGATCCACAAAACAGTCCTACAAGGTAGAGAGAACAAATGTTTTTTCACCCATTTTATAGATAGGAAACTGATACATGTGTAGGCTAATTAGTTTTCCAAAATCTCACATCTTGCTACCCAAAAAGTCAAAAGAGGAGTCAAATTTATTTACTCTCAATCCAGATTTATGTCTTCTAAAAAGTGCTGTCTCCTTGTAGGTGGTATCCTGCTAGAACCTCTGATTTTAATGTTTCAATTGTGTGTTTTTAACACATTTGATTTTATATATAATAGTGTGTGTTGAATTTTTTTTTCCTGTGAGGACAGATTTTGATATTTACTCAAAGGATTTAGACTTGGGGATGAACTACCATATTACTTTTACTAAAATACATAGGCTTCTTCAGTTCTTTCAAATGTCTGAAACTACAGAAAAGTAAAAAATAAATAAATGAATAAATAATGTTTATGAGATTTTGGGAGAGTATGTGTTTGTCAATCCTTTAATTTTAGCAGTTTCATGAGGCTTCTGGACAATAGAATCCTGGGTGTCATATTAAGATTTTTTTTTGCGTCATTAAATATTTTATTAATGATACTATATGTGTTTTAAAAAAAATTTTAATAGATTTTATTTTACACTACTACTTAATTTTAGGTTCACAGCAAAGTGAGTTATCTTTTTAACTCAAGGTTTATATATTCATTCTTGTGTTACTGAAATGCAAATAAAGATAATTTTATAAAAATGCTTTGAGGGACACAAACATAATTAAATATCAAATGTGGGCCTTAATGAGGACAATGATGTTATTTTCTATTAAGATGCTTTTATATTGATTAAAATTAAAGACCTTTAGCTCTTGCTTGAAGTATATGGTCATTTTCAATACTTATTTTTAAAACAATAGGTTTTTAAAAAAATAAGTATGTTTTTATAGTCTTATGAGTTCTTTTTTATCCATTGGCTACAGTTTGTTACCTTATGGGTTCTTTTTACCCATTGGTCACTGTCATTTACTAAGTAAAAAGAGAACGTTTGAGATCATGGAAAGAGCAGAAGACCGAGTTTAATTTTCTACTCTACTATTGACTAATTGTGTAAATCTGATGTTCATTCTTTCTGGAAGCTTCTTACCAAAGATCTACGTATGTATAGTTCCTCTTCACTACTCAGGTCTCAGCCCAAATATTATTTCTTCAAAGAAATCTTCCATCACCCCATCCTATGTAAGAAACACCCACACTTCAGTTGCTTTCTATCATCATGCTGTTTTAGTGTCTTTATTGCACTTATCATTGTGTGGAATGATCTGGTTTCAATATTATTATATTTTGCCGAATAGAGCACTATCCAACAGCAAGATGAGAGAGTGTTGAAGTTTACTTAATGTTTTAGCAATGCATTGCATCATTTTTAACTAGTTGGATATCTTAAGTCCTCCAGAGCTATTTCTTGTCCTTAACAGTGAACTGCATGATAACATCATGCAAAGCCCATGGTGCCAACAGCAGCCAGCCTGCTGGGAATGCTTCCTTGCTTATGCTTGCAGAATTGGGGGTCAGCCTGACCTAGTGTATGTTTTATTTACTATCTTCTGCAGGTAGTTAGGGGATAAATGTGTGACCTTACTCCACTTTAAGAGAATATAGACTGATGCTGTCTAGCGCAAAACTTCTCTTTCCAGATGTGGTTTTTCTGATACCAAGCTGAAATATAGTTGCTTTGTTTTATTGAGATTTGTTTTAAAATTTCTTTGTCAGAAATATTCAACACAGTTCTCTGGAATTGAAAGGAACTCAAGTATTTCAGAGGTATAAAGTTGAGTATATTATTTCCTTCTCACACAATTCAGAAACTGGGTAATATCACACAAAATTTATTTGTCCGCTGAGTTCTGACTTTCACATATTAAGAGTTAATTTATCTCAAGGTCTTTTTTTGAATGACGTGCTTGCAGATGTTTTTCCACATTTTTTTCCCCTCACTTCTTTGCAAGCTCAGCAGCTGTACACTTGCAAGCTAAGCCTTGTTCCCTGAATTTGCCAAAGAGCTGTAGAGGTAGAATCAGCACTAGCCAGTCTAATCTCCTGTAGGAATCATTTTGAGGAACTTGACACCTATTGTTGCCATGGTGGCATTTAGCTCAGCTCCACATCATCCCTGTGACTCCCATTTTCCTATCACACTCTCTGGACACAAAAGGCCCCATTTCCTATCACTCCTTCACTATCATTTCCCTCTCATGGCTCTTTTGAGGACTGGGCATGGTCTCAAATGGAAGTTTGGCAAAACAATGTGAACCTTGTAAGATGGATGGGTGATCCCTGGAGTGATCACTTTACAGTTTCAAGCTCCTCTGAGTTAAAAGCCAAAACAAATCTTATAAAATAGAGAAGAAAAATTACTTCATATTTTCCAGCTCAGTTTTAGTTCATTTCATGTGTGTCAGCAAAAACAATCTACTTCACAAAGATAAAAGTCTGCATTTTCCAAAATATTGTCTTTATCAAAGAGAGTAGAAAGAAATGTGAGGTATGCAAGGAATGAAAAAATGAGGAGTAAAGTTAGTTTTGCTGATAAATAAAACTGTTAAAACTTTTGATTTCAAACAGATGATGTTGTTTGCAATAAATGACATGTAAAGTAGTACTAAATACTTACATTTGCTGCCTAGTGAACATCGTCCTTCAGTGCTGAACTCAAATGCTACCTGAGTTCGTATGAATGCATATGAACTTCCTTCCTCATTTAAAAAAATACATTTGATTGTTATATATTTATATTTACACAACATGATGTTATGAAATGTATACCAATTGTAAAATGGTTATTATAATGAAGTAAATTAAATACTATCACCTCACATTGTTGCCCATTTTTGGTGTATGTGTGTGTGTGTGTGTGTGTACAGCAAGAACAGATAAAATCTACTAATTTCACAAAAAATCCCAAATATAATGCAATACTATTAACTATAGTCATCATACTGTGCACTGGATATCTAGACTTGTCTTTCCTACATATTTGCTATTTTATACCCTTTGACCTGAATCTCTCCAATTCTGTCCCCTTTCACCATTGGTAACCAGTGTTTTATTCTCTATTTCTGTAAAAAAAAAAAAGATTCTACATATAAGTGAGATAAGGCAATATTTTTCTTTTGACATCCAGCTTATTTCACTTTTTGATGATATTGGCTCTGCCACTTTCTAGCTATTTGACTTTGTGCATGTTATTTGATCTGTCTATGCTAAGTTTTCTCATCTGCAAAATGGGCAGAATAATAGTATCTACCTCCTATAGTATCATGAGGAGTATATGAGCTAACGCTTAATATCTTAATGACTGGTGTTGAGTATGTATTTTTAATAAATATATGTGGAATATGTGTCAAAATCCACACCAGAACTGGAATTCATAGATATGGGAAATCATTTATTTTTGAGGACTATGTATACTGCGGGTGACTCAGATGTTAAGCAGTTCAAAAGCAGTGATAAATGCTATTTATTCATTCTGCACATATTTATTAACCACTTCTTTTTTTTAGATTAGAAAATATAGTTTGTTTAAAAGATAAATTAGAGAGAGAGAGAGAAAGAGAGAGAGAGAGAGAGAGAGAGAGAGAGAGAGAGAGAGAGAGAGAGAAAGGAAGAGGAGATTTACCTTTCCAAGGCAGGGAAGGGGACCAAAGCCAGGAAGCATGGTGACAGCCATAGCTCAAAGAGCACATGGTCACACCATAGTCTAGTAAGGCAATGATGGTGGCAATGGCTATTAACCATTTCTTTTTATGTCTGGCATTTTTCTAGATGCCAAAGTCTCTCACTGAGCTCCTGTTGTGGTGTTTGTAAGGGCTGTGATAAACGTGTGCAACCAATGTTGTCAGAAAACAGGTGGAACTCTAACTCAGCCTGGGGTGGGTTAAGAATGAGAGCAATTTCCAGGATGAAATACTGCTCAATCTGAATTTTATAATACATGTTAAGATGTAGCTGGGCAGAGAAGAGGTAGAAGGACTGGGGTTAGGCACTGAAGCAACAAGTAGGTCATGGATATTTACTTCTGTTGGGACTCAGAAAACAATATCCAAAATGAAGGACTCAGAAGCAAATGTTTTTCTCTGACCTTCTGCCCTCTCTTTTCTCAGTTCCATTCTCCCCCAAGACTAGCCATAGAAACTAGAATTCCTCTTTCCCAAGGTGGTTCATAGAAACCAGAATTCCTTTTCCCCAAAGCCAGCCATAAAACCTAAAAATATTACCCCAATTTTTCCTCTGCTTTTCTGTGTAAAAATTGGCCATAAATAAATTAGTTGACATACCTTGTTAAACTGTAAGTCATAAGACCCCCATTCCAGAGAGGGACCTTTCTATCCCATATCCAGAAGGAAGGGATGCATTCTCAGAGACCAGAAATAATCTAGACAGACAGGCCTTGATGGGTTTCCCTACTGGGTCTGTTGGCATTAGGCCATACCCTTTTTGGTAATCATATTTTTACACAGCTGTTCATACTTTGTCAACTAAGCATAAAAATGGACATTTTCCTCTGTATCTTTGGGTCTTTATTATAAAGGTTTTCATGTACACGTTAAGTAAATTTGTATGTCTCTTCTCCACTTAATCTGCCTTTTGCGAGTGCTTTTTCACTGAACTTTTTGATGACAAAGGGGAGCTACCTCCCTTGACCCCTACATTTCCTTATATAAAGCTCCTGCCCTGTGAAGCTGTATATTTCCTCTGTTCAGGTGGAATGATACTGCCTTTCTGCTTAGAGAATCCCATAGAGAGTGTCGACAATTTCTTGTAGTTGAGCTTATCCTTTGATATTCCGTGCTGTACATCAGCTTCTTCTCAAGGAGCTTGTGCTCTATCTTTATTGTATTTCATGTAATGTAGCCTCACTGCAACAGTGGAGATTTAGTGGAAATATCACAGAAGTTAGATTCAGATGATCTGGATTAAAGCCTCAACTCTTTTACTTATGGACTGGCTGTCTTTATACTTCTTTGAGTCTCAGATATATATATATATATCAGGGCTAATAAAACTGAGGCATACCTAACAGAACTGTGGTGAGGCTCAAATAAAAAAATGTAAGAAGTGTTTTATACACTGCAAATGCTATACAGTGCTATTGTTAATTATTCCCAAAGAACTCATTATTTTCAGTAATTGACAGAAAGCTCAGGGAGAAATAGTATGAGTATTTTTACTGATAATTGATACTTTGCTATCAGATTGAACATGCATTTAACAATAACCTGAGTATGTTTGATGTGCTGAGCTCTTCAATCCAGCTTTAAATTGTATACATTTGGATTGTATATATTTGGATTATATAACCTCACTATTATCTCTAGAGGAAGAGGGTAAAATGCTCAATGTTGTATAGTTTCAAACCGAAGTTTATTTGACCCCAAATCATTTATTTCTTTCTGTAATATCATGCCACTTCTTCAGAAGTCTCACAGGATCTATTGTATCCTGAGGAATTCTGCTGAATGCTGACTATGTAAACTCTCAGGTCTTTATTGTCATGCCATTTAATCCTTAAAAGGTGGGCTTCGCAATCTTCCAGCCTCGAGTTCTTTATTTGATTTTTAAAAAACTTTGAAGGGGTTGGGTGAGAAAGAAGTAGATGATGCACACACAAAAAGCCATTTTCTCATACCTGTTTATCTTACACATGAAAACTCCCATGCTTCACATCTCTGATTCCCTGAGCAACTCCATCCATCCCTATCTTTATAAGCCTAGTTTCCTTCTTCATCTCCTTATTTCTACTCAGTTTTACATTTCTTTTTTTTTTTTCTTTTGAGTTGGAGTCTCACTCCGTCGTCCAGACTGGAGTGCAGTGGCCGCTCCCGGCCACGCAGCCTTGACCTGCTGGGCTCCGGCGATCCTTCCACCTCGGCCTTCCAAGTAGCTGGAACTACAGGCACGCGCTACCACGCCCAGCTAATTTTTTTTGATTTATTGTAAAGATGAGGTCTCGCCAAGTTGCCCAGGCGGGTCTCGAACCTGCGGGCTCAGGCAATCCACTCACCTCAGCCTCCCATATCGGGGGGATTACAGACTGAGCCACCGAGCCCGGCTTGAATTTTACATTTCAAAGCCAGAAAGAGTTGAACTCTGGAGAAAAGGAGTGGAGGGCAAAATATATCTACCGAATGGGTCATTCCAGGAAACTTTTTAGCTAGCTGAATAAAGAGAAAACCTGGAAACACTCGTATATTACTTGTTCTTTTGTCAAAAACTAATATTAGGTAACACGAATTGTGACATTGCCTTGATTTCATTTTAATGGAATGGTATTAATAACATAATAACTGGGAAATGTTAGCCACATCCTTGAGTGTGTAAGCAGAATGCTTGCATTTCTTTCTACAGTCTGAAAAGGGTAGGTATGTCTGAATTCACCTGAAACCTCTATTTTTTCAATTCTGCTGACTCTTTGGCAAGATCCCACTGACTTCATGGTCATGGCCAGAATTTATATTTGAAGTCATGCTTTCAGCTGTGATATGTAGTGAAATAATCTCCCTAATTAGGCATTGACTATGACAATTGTGAATATTTAATTTAGTTTACAAAAAACACAGATTGATTAAGATGATTAACTCTACATATATACTAATTTTATTGTGATTATCAAGATGAGCCATGATATATCTTTTAAAGAAATTCCAGTAAAGCAGTATGGAAGCAAATAGTGCTACTCTGAAAGATAATCAGTGTTATTTTCATATTACTGATTATATTTATGAAATTTTAATGTTCAAACAATACAAAATGGTGCTAGAAATAATTGTGCTCTAAGTTATCTCTCAATCTTTTAAATTGTGTAATTTTTGGTAAAGCCAATAAATTAAGAAACTCTTTGTGGCATGTGTTTTGGGTACAACAGTCGTGACAATAATATGTTCCATACAGGTTATTATGCCTCTTAGTGTAAGAATCTTATTCCACTACACCTTATTCTATTCCATTTACATATAGTGGTAACTTCTCTATTTCAGGCACTGTTAGTTGCTATGAGCATAAGGATGAAAAAAGCTTTGCCTGCCCTTGGTAGCTACAAATATTGCTGAGACAGACTGTATATTAGGGAACCAAAAGAACCTGGAATTATCTTTTGGAAGGTGGGCCCTTTGTAGTACAGGCTTCTCCTCTAGGTATGTATTCTAGGAACCCATTGACATCAGTGTACCAGCTAGCATTGTTGTGACAGGATTTGTTTGGCTTCAGTGAATTTTTTTTTTTTTTTTGAGATTCTTTCAATGCATTTGCCCATTTCATGATGGATTATTTATGAGCACACCTGCCCACACTGCACTGAGAGTTCAGCAGTTTTTGACCAAACTACACCCCATCTTCCCTATTCACCCTATCTTGTCCTGAGTGACTTTTTTTTGTTTGTTTCCCTGGATGAAAAAAATCCTTAAAGGGAAACATTTTGCTGTTGTGGAAGAGGTGAAACAAAAAACAGCAGATGCACTAAAAGGCAACAAAATTGACAAGTTTAAAACTGTTTTGAGTGGTAGGAAAAGTGTCTCCATAGGTGTATTACATCAAATGGGGAGTACTTCTAAGATGACTGAAGTTTAAACATGTAAGAATAAATACACAATTTTTAAATAAATAAATTCTGTTTTTTTCCCCCACCCTTCCTATACAATTAACTGTAATTCAATGTGACTAGTCTTACAGTATATATATACAGGTTGCATAAATAAAAAAGTGGAAGTCTGGTAAGTGGAGGTAGTAGATTAAAGATTTGAAAAGGGTATCTGAGAAATTTCACAAATCCAGACTTCAGTAACAGTAACCACCATCTTAATTTTCTTGTTATACCTGGACTTATTAGTGTTAAGTTTCTGATTTGATTTCTTTTGGCAGAAATCTGAAGATTCTTTAATTCAATTTGACAGTCGAGGCATTTATTATAAGAAAATGTTATTGTGTTGTTTTAGGCACTGTCTCATTGAAAGCAGCACACCATTCCTTATAAAGCACTGGAAGACACTCAACAGAAAGTTAATAAACACATGTTTTCATTACCCAGCACTCAGATCTCAAGAGTACTGACTACCATAACCATTATAACAAATGTTAGAAAATTGAATAATCTTTCAAATGCTTGTTCACTCGTAATTACTTAGTTTTTTTGCTTTCTGAAAGTATTAACTCATGAAATATAACACTATACTTGGTTATGTTTTTCAAATTGAAGTATCAGCCAACAGATGAACTTAATAAATGGATAGCAATAACATTACAAAACACAAGGCATTTGATACTTAGGAAATCAATTTAGATACCGTGGGATACAAATTCCATTTAACTAAAAGAGAAGCAATTCCATCTAAATTATATTTGTAAAAAATTAATTTCTTTAAGGAAATATTTTAAAAGTTTTTCCTGATATATGAAAAAGGCAAACTCTTAAGAATAATGGAAAGATTCAAAGTGCGTAAGAAAAAAATAAAATAGTAATTTAAAATATTTAAAATAGATTAAGAAATAAACATATATGATCTAAAGCTCTACCACTGATATGGAATCTGAAACCTTTAATATATTGAGCTTGACAAGATCTGTGGGCCTACATAAGCCTATAAAATGCTATAGTGAAGATTAACAGAAAAAGACTTGAAATATTTCTGTTGTAGCTAATATAACAGCCTATAAAATGCTATAGTGAAGATTAACAGAAAAAGACTTGAAATATTTCTGTTGTAGTTAGATTGCCTTGTAATCTTTTTTACTGTTCTCAAATCACATTAAAATCTATGCTCCTTTTAAAAAAATGTATACCTTTTTTATGGTTAGCACAAAGCAGCTAACCCTGTTTTAATTTTTCAATACAACTTGTGGAGAGTAGCTTCACAATTTTAGAAAAGGTATAGACAAACAAAATACTGGATTGAGTAAATTATGACAATAATCTGAACAATTTAGGCCTTAGAGAGGATGTAGGCTATCTGTACCTGACAGTAAACAGAACTCTTGGAATGATATAAGTGAGTTGTGTTTTGGGGAAGACAATGTCAAGACTTGAGAACGAGTTCATAATTGTCAACTTTATTTCAATGGAAGGATTTAAAGAGAAGAACTTGCCTCACTGTCAGCGAGTCCGGTTTCCATGACACTTTTTCTTTCAATAATCCATCGGTATCTGCATGCTCCATTGGGAAAACCATGCAGAAGAGGAAGGTAGTTACAGAACAAAATATACAAAGTCATTTTCAAGCATATTGTAGAAAAGCTACTGTTGTTATAAAAATAAAAAGTACATGAAAAAATCTTTCAGATAACAATATATTTAGACAATATGCCTTAACTTTTTAATAGTAAAATTAAAATTGGTTCAAACAATGAAATTATATTTTCAATATGAGTCATTATAGTCTAGCTAAGTGTATGATTCTAAGTGATTGGTCAAGTTTTCATCTGCCTTCACTGAGTGTGATCTCAAAAGGGAATAGATTAAATCAAACATCATGCACATGACAACACAAAGGGTACCTGGTCCACTACCAAGGGAAGTGAGGGTCACCAAATTTCACTTGCATGCAGCCTACTTATGTAGTTAGTTCTCACTTGTACCCCACATTTCTATAATAAAAATATTAAATACAGAAAGAAGTGCATAACATTCTATAGCATTTCATTAACTGTACCTTCAGCATTTGGGTTGAAAAGTTGAGATAAAGATGATCATGATATTATAAAAATTGCCACATTGTTTTCCATAGAAATTGAACTAGTTTACATTCCCACCAACAATGTAGAAGCATCCCCTTTTCTCTGCGTCCTTGCCAGCCTGTTATTTTTTAAAATTTATTAATGATGCCTTTCTTATTGGAGTTAGGTGGTATCTCAATGTGGTTTTGATTTGCATTTTTCTGATTAGAAAGGCTGAGTATTTTTTAATGTATCTGTTGGCTGTTCATATGTCTTCTTTTAAGAAGTATCTATTTATGTCTTTGGATCACTTTTTAATAGGGCTGTTTGTTTTTCTCCTTTCGTTTCATTTGAATTCCTTGCAGATCCTGAATGTTAGGTCTTTGTCAGATATACAGTTAGCAAATATTTTTCCCATTCTGTGAATTGTCTTCCTAACCTCTTGATGGTTTCTTTTGCTTTGCTAAAGCTTTTCAGTTTGATTAGATCCCACTTGTCTATCTTATCTTTCATGGCATACACTTTTGGTACATATACATGATGGAGTATTACACAGCCACAAAGAAGGAAAAAAATTATGGACTTTACAGCACCTTGGATGGATTTAGAGTCTATCGTAATCAGTGATCTATCACAGGTACAAAAAACTGAAAACCACATGTTCTTACTCATAAATGGGTCCTGAACATTTATCACAATACCACAAGAGATGGATTGGCAGTAGTGGGACACTGACGGGGGCGGGCGGGGGAGCACATAATATCACTAAAGGCACCTGATCCTAAACCAGGGGAAGTGAGAACCAGTGGGAGGCCCACACTTCACCTACACTTAGACCATGTATGTACCTAATCCTGGCTTGTACCCCATGTCTATAAAATAAAATAAAATAAAAATAAAATAAGATCAAGATCTACATGATCAATAATCTGCTGTTTTTGTAATAGAAGGTAATAAGAGGATGATAAATATAGCTGAACTAAAAGTTTGAGTGTGTTTTGAAAGTTCAATATTGTCTAATGATTTTAGATTTTTATTTTTGGTTGTTCAGACTCACTATCTTTGTTGTGAATTTCAGTACAATGGGATTTCTATGTGTTTCGTTGTCAGGGAGTTACTTTGTAATGAGTCCTGACCATGAACTTAAATATAAAAATTAAATATACAATATAAAATTTTGTAAATATAAAATGTCTGAATTATTGTTGCAATTCTCTTGGGTACATTTATGTCATTACTGTGTGTCACTGTTTTCATTTTGAGAAACTTTTCTCTTTTCAAATATTCCCAAATGTGAGGAAATAGCTTTCCTCAGTGTTGTGGCTACTACTTTTACAAAACAAATGCCCTGCAAAATTTAATATCTTAAAACAACTGTTTTCTCTTGCTACCACATTTTGTAGGTAAGGAATTTGGACAGGTCACAATGGGGATGACTTGTTTCTGCTCTGTGATACCTGATCTCTGCTGACAAGACTGAAAGACTGGGAGGGCCTCAAGTGCTGCAGGGTGGAGTCTTGTTCACTCTCATTTTGGCTGAGGGCCTGGAAGAATTTGAAGTCTAGGTCATCAGTGTGGCATCCATGTGGCATCTTTGTATAATGGTGCTGCTGACTAGTTGGGTTTCTTACTGAAACCCAACTAGTCAGCAGCACCAACTAGTCAGGCTCTAGGCTCCAAGAGGGTATTCAGACAAATAAGGTTGTGACTGCATTGCTCTTGCTGACCCAGCTTTGGAAATCACATGGTTATTTTTTCTGAATTATCTTCGTAACAGGCAAGTCACAAATGTGCTCTGAGTCAGAGGGGAAGGGACATAGACTCCACTTTTGAGGAGGAATATAAAAAAATTAGCAATCACTTTTTTTCTCGTTAAATTGGAGTCTCTCACTCTGTTGCCCAGGCTAGAGTGCAGTGGCACACTCATGGCCACCACAGTGTTGACCTGCTGGGCGCCGGTGATCCGTCCAAGTTGCTGGAACTACAGGCGTGTGCTACCACGCCAGGCTAATAGTTATTTATTTATTTATTGTAGAGACAAGGTCTCACCAAGTCACCAAGTTTCTTCGGCTGGTCTCAAAACCGTGGGCTCAGGCAAGCCACTTGCCTCAGCCTCCTAAAGTGCTGGGATTAGAGGCTGAGCCACCGAACCCGCCCTCGATTATTTATTTATTTTTTAACACCACAACTGAGTTTTTGTTTTTATGGACTATAATATTAAAAAATTATTTAACCCCCAAAACAAAAAAAACCCCAAAACAAAAATAATAACTAATGAAATCAACAAAAAAGAATCTTTGAACAATTTGTGTATATACAAATTTGTTTGATGACTACTTATTTTAATTTTTAAAATCTTTATCAAGATATGATAAGCAAATATTTTAGTGTAAATATTTATGTACATGTTAATGTAAGGAGAGTGATCACAGTCATTTTTTGTTTGTTTTGATTGGTATTACATTTTATTCCACATAAAAGAAACCTGTTTACAGTGACTTAAGCAAATAGAAATTTCGTTTTTCTGATGTGGCAAGAAGCTGTTTAAGAAAGTCATCAACTTTCCGACTCCAGTTGCTTTTTACTCTTGGCATGTGACTTTGGTCCTTATGTTCAAATGATGGCTGTTCAACCTCTTTGCATTGCATCCAAATTCCAGGAAAAAGAAAAGGAAGAGAATGAAAGGCAAAATGTGTTTCTGGCACTTTGGTCAAAACAACTGTTTTTGTAAGACCCACTTAATTCATTTTAGCTTATAGTTCACTGGCCAGAACTGAGCCATATGCTCACGTCTAGTTACTTAGGAGACCAGGAGGTGGACACTTTAAACCTAGGACAGGTACATTCTATACAAAATTAATGTTAGAAAGAAGGTGAGTAATCCCTAGCAGTCTCTGCCACATGGTAAAGGCAGTGAAATATGGTAGGGGGACCAGAAAAGCTAAGACGGGAGTAGGAAAAGGTGGGGAGGAAGTGTTTATAGAAAGTTTTAAAAAGAGACGAGTTGAAAGCATGGAGAAATATTAGATGATGATGGCATTGTTTTCAGGTGGAAGCAAAGATGGGACCTATGTTACTGATCTGCAACTTAAAGACATATTAAACATAGAATAAAATTTGAAATACTGTTGGATTTCTACCAACTTTTAGAAACCATGATTCCTTAGACACCGAACATAGAGGATCCCTGTCAGCCTTTTACTATAAGATAAAGTGATAGCAAAATGGCTATTTATAAATAATATGTACCCATTTTTCTTATAGTCCCATATCTTCTATTTAGTTTGTTGAACCAAGTCAAGCACAAGATTCAGAGAGCCCCCCCCCCCAAAAAAAAGACTGAGACTTTCTGATAATACTTTTGATAATATAACACTTAGAAGATGAAGATGTTTGGAAAGATAAGGGATTCTTAGAAAAGCCTTTTGGAGGATGGTATCAATATTATTCATCATTTTGCTAAAAAGGTTAATTCTCATGCTTTAAACTTTGACTTCTACTAGCTATGCTTTTTCTTCAGGTTCCAAATACAACTTTTCTGTGTTTATTTTAGACAATAGTTTGAATGACTTACCTTATCTTTTTATTTAGCTCCTCCACCACTGAACTGACGACTGCTTCTTCCTCATAGTTCAATCTGATTCCTATGATCTGAGCAGCAATCACTATCATGCTAGTTATTGAATTTGGCATTTAGAATGTATTTAATTAAAATGAAAATAAATAAACCCTTAGAGCATGTTTCAGACAATTTTGTGAACCACTTATTTAAAAATTAAGTTAAGTGTTCCTAGTATTAAATTAAATGTGGGTCTAGTAGTCATATCTGAGAACTCATCAAATCCTAGAAAAGCTTATAAATGAATATCTTACTTGAAGTCAAAACAGAGAAATACATTTCAGAAATGTTTTTGCAATCTTGATAGTAACTGTGAACTCTAAGATAAAAAGCTAATTGTTTCTGGAAATACTTATAGTGCCGTAATATAAAGTGAACTCAAAGCTGTTGAAAATACTCTTATTGTGTTGACATTTTGAAATTTTTAAAGATTAGCTTTTATTACTCTAAGCATTCCTGTATTCCAGCAGAGAATTAAATATTCCCATCTAACAAGGTTACCTGTTTTTTTCAATAAAAGCAATTAAATAAAAATAAATTATATAATTTTGAGTACAATACAATGTTACTGAATTTAAAGATCCAATAAAATGTATACAAATTATAAAATCTTAAAGTAATTAGGGAAATAAATAAAATGGCAAATAGGAGAGATTTATAGAAATGAAGGACTTATAGAAATGAAGGACTTAAATTCAATTGAGCAGACGGAAGGAATCAAATGTGTAATCATTATTTAAGAACGCTTATTTTTAAATCCTATGAAATCAGACTTTTTTTTACTGATAACAGTAGACATGTTTAATTCACTCATTCTAAAAACCCCACTGGTTTTAAAACACCTGAAACAAGTTTGTTCATGCAAATTAATGTTGTGTTTTCAATAATGCTTTTTTTCCTTGTGCATAATAGGCACTCCACAAACATATTTTGAATGAATAAACAAAATAAAGTTATTGCTAACTTTAAAGTGTAAAACAGGAACATATCACATTGATAACAAGAATTTTTTAAGGTAATAGCTTTAGTGCTCACATTTAAGATAATTTTTCAACATAAGCCTAAGTAAAAGTCATTGCTGATTAGAGAAGAGCTCTTAGCCAAAGATGTAAAGAGCTGAAATGTATTGTCTTATTTCATGTAAGAAATAACCCTTTTCTATAGGTCTCACATTAATACCTGATAAAAGTGCTTTAAGTTTTTAGACAATGTTTCTTAAGGTGTTGTCTTGACTACCAGCATCAGCATTATCTGAACACTTACTAAAATGAGAGATATAAATCAGGCATTCTGGACTGGAACCTAAGGATCTATCTGCCTTTTTAGCAAACACGCAGGAGATTTTTAAGCACCCTGAAGCATGAGAACCACTGCCTTTTGACACCCAGTCACATGGGGCTCCAATGCTGACTGCACTGGAAGCATCCAGGAGCCTGTTACAAATTCAGACAACTTGATTCCAGTCCAGAATGGACTCCCAGGAATCTTGGATCCCAGGTGTTTGGTTCTCTCACCAGGTCCATTAGTTATTCTGTAAGGTGCCCCATACTCTGCATCCATACTCTGCATCCATGTGCTGAGAGGCGGGTTCCCTCATGATTTGTTTGGCTTCTTCATTAAGCTGCTGTGTGCCACCTCTGCTGGCTCTGCTTACCACTATTAAAAGGCAGGGAGCGGCTATTTCCCCTCCTCTTACCACATTAACAGTCTCAAAACAGAACATTTCCATAAGTCTCCAGTAAGAAGCTGAGACCGTCAGCTAATTTCTGACACTTTTCCAATATGCTTTTGTTTCCCTACAAGGTAAAACACTTTCTAAATAAATTTCCAGCCTGCTCTATTTCTCAAACCTCAATCAGCAATGACGAAATCCTCTCCCCTCACTTTGGTCTCCCACTTCCCACCCCCACTGCTAGGAATACTCAACAACCCAAGGTCCAGAAAGAAAAACATTTATTCTCTTCACCCAAATCTCTACAGAAATATTCTCACTCTCCCCATAAAAGCAATAAAATCTGCAGGCTTAGGGCTTAGGACTGATCCAATACAAGCTACATTACTGTACCAAGTAAACATTTAGCTTCCTTGTCTGAAGTGCCTGCTTTTAGATTATTGGTTATGTTTATTTTTCACAGGAAAGTGGGCAGATACTTCCTTTTTTTTGAGTAATTTAGGATCCTATTAGATAGTTTTCTCAGGACAAAGGCAGTGTTTTTTTAAAAAAATAAACATTTAAAAATTATCAATGGTTTATATCTCAGAAGATAAAATGTTTTTGTTTTCCTTTGAAAAACACTGCCTTTGTCCTGAGAAAACTATCTAATAGGATCCTAGATATTCTACATGACCTCAAAAATCTTTGTGCCAAATTTGAGACATGAACCCAATATATATCTTATATACTTAAAAACTTTGCCTATTGCTTTGGGTCTGTTGCTTTGGGTCTTAATAAGAATTCTTAAGGTGAAATAAATTGCAAGTTTAACATTTTTTCTAACTATTCATTTTTATAAAATGGCAGGATAATTAAAGAATGACACACATTGCTGATAATAAATTAAAAACCACATTTGGCTTATTCATTATTCTGGTTTTATTAGATTATTCTAAAATAGTTTGATTAACATGACTACCTATATAGATTTCATTGATAGTAAATGAATGAAAGTAGATTTATTAGTGCCAAGGAATCTTTATCTGAAAGCTACCTATATGGCCTGTTTTAGTCCCTTTGGTATGCTGTAAGAAAACATCATAAACTATATAGATCACATACAATATAAATTTATTCCTCACAGCTCTAGATGCTGAGAAGTTCAAGATAAAGGTGCTGGTAGATGTGACATCTAGTGATGGTTCTTCTGATTCATAGACAGCTGTCTTCTCACAATTCTCACATGATGGAAGGGGTTAATGAGGGGGACCCCTTTTATAAGGGCACTAATCTCACCCATTTAAAATCTACCTTCATGCTGTAATCACTTACCAAAAGCCTCACCTCCTACTACCATAGCCTTGGCAATTAGGATTTTAACCTATGTATTTTGAAGGGAACAAAAACATTTAGACCATAGCAAGGCCTATCAGTAAGTGTCAGACATAACAGAAGCAAATCACTCTTGATACTTAATTCATGTTGGGTCTGTGATAAACTTACTATATCAGCTTTCTAGTTTCAACTAGCTTCTACTTTCTACTTTCTAAATTGCAAGAAGATCTACAGTAAAATTAGCCAAAAAAAACCCCAAAAAACACACAAAAAAATTGGTGAGCTTTAATTTTATATATGTCATTATAAAAGTAAAGTTTAGTTAAGAAGGGATTTGGCAGATTGGCATTGAAACCATCACAAAAGATTTACTTCATGACTTTCAAATGATTGTGGAACTAAGAAATAAAGCCTGATCTGGGAACATAGGAACACCCTTTTGTGAAACCACAGATGCGCACATAATGTGAAGAAGTTCATATTATAATTTATTAAATAAAACAGTTTTAAATACTCAAATTATTTGTGCCTTAGAAAAATTTCTTGAAAATTTAAATAAAAATGTAATCCAGTTTTTTTCAAGCCTGTATAGCCTGTTAGTATCTATGAGGTGATCCTAACACATATAAGTTAAATATTTTTATTTTGCTGCCCTATTACCCACAGTTACTGGCATGGGATGTTCAGATTGCCATAAAGTCACCCCAAATATTTTTTGGGATATTTCTTTCTTATATATGCTCTTGAACCAGTTTGCTCTCACAGATTCTCTGCTGCATCATCAGGCTGGGCTCTTCTCCAAGTATCTCCATAAAGGGTTAATATTTCTTGGTACTTTCCTCTTGAGTCAGTAGGTCCCCACTGTTGATGAACCTGAGGCATAGTGGTGTTACCAGGTTCCCACTTTCTACTCTAATAACCCCACAGTTTCTCGTTTCTGCTGGTCACAGAAGTTCTCCACTGATGGTTGCCCTAAGTATTAGAAACATCTGATTAGAAACTTTAAAAAAAAGTACCAGGCTTTCATTTCTGGGAAGATGAGGTAGGTATACTTTTACTATTTCCTCCACTATGAACAACTAAAAGCTGGATGACATACATGTGATATATATGTTATTAAACAGAAATAAGAAGACTCTGAAATGTGGTGAGAAGGCAGCATATTCGCGAGTATATTCTCAGATAAAGAAAAAGCAATATAATTTGTTGCCAGTAGACCTTCCTAGAAGAATGGCTAAAAGAAGTCATCTAAGCAGAAGAGAAAAGATAAAAGAAGAAACCTTGAAACATTAAGAAGGAACAAAGAACACATTAAGCAGAAATATGGATAAATAGAATAGACTTTATTTCCCTTTTGAATTTTCTAAATTATGTTTGACAGTTGAAGCAAAAATTATAACACTGTCTGAAATATTCTAAAAGTAGATGGAGGAAATAATTAAGGCAATTATATTTTAAATGGCTGAGGGCAAAGGAAAACATAAAGGGAGGTCAAGTTTCTATACTTCAATCAAGCTGATAAAATGGAAACATCACTAGACTATGTTAAGTTATGTATATAACTTAGAGAAATCAGTAAAAAGCTATACAAAGATACACACTTAGAAACATTGCAGGTAAATAAAAATGAAATTTGGAGTGTGTTCCAACATCTATCTATCTATCTATCTATCTATCTATCTATCTATCTATCGAGAGCTATAGATACAGATAAAGATACATAGATAGAGAGTAATCTTCAAGATGACAAGAAAAATAACCCAAGAAAAAAGAAAAGCAGAAAGAGCAAACATAAAATAAAATGTGAGATTTATGTCCTAACAAATCAATAGCTAGTTTAAATTTAAATTTTCTTCATTTACTACTAAAAAACAAAGACTGACAGAATGGATTATAAAAGGATCCAACTATATGGTATCTATAAGAAAGTTACTTCATTTTACAAATATGGGCAGATTGTAAAGAAAGACTGGAAAAACATATATTACTGAAACATTTGTTAAAAGAAAGTAGAAATCTCTATATTTTTATCAGTTAAAGTAAGTTTTAAAGCCCAGAAAATGACCAGTGACAAAGAGAGATATTACATAATAACAAAAGGTTTCATCTGCCAAGAAGATATAGTCATCCTAAATGTGCTTTCACTAATCAACAGAATTATAAAATATATAAAGAAAAAACTTATAAAACTGAAAGGAGAAAGAGACAAATTCACAAATATAGTTGAGACTTCAACACCCCTCTCTTAATAATTGATGGAACAACTAGACAAACATAAACAAAAATATAAATGAGCTAAAAAAAAATATCCCATAACCAACAGGATATTCCACCCCAAAACAGCAGGGTATAGACTATTTCTATATGCTCACAGCACATATCCCCAGATAGGTCATATCTCAGGCCATAAACAACCTCAGCAAATTTATAAGAATTAGTACCATAGAGATTATGTTCTCCAGCTATAAAAGAATCTAACCAGAAAGTATATCAGGAAGATAATAGGAAAATCTTCAAACACTAGGAAACTAAACAACACATTTCTAAATCGATGAATTAAAGAGGAGGTTTTAAGAAAAAAAGTAAATTAAACTGAATGAAAACAAAATTACAATACATAAAAATTTTTGAGGCATAGTTAAAGCAATGTGGAGGGGAAAATTTATACTTTATACATTACTTTTTACCTTTGTGTTATAAGAGAACAAAACAATAACCAATCTCCCACCCCAAGAAACTTGTAAAAAAAGGAGCAACAGAACCGAAAGCAAACCGAAACATTAAAATAATAAAGGTAAGAGCAGAAATTCCTGAAAACAGGAAAATGGTAGAAAATTAATAAATCAAACACTTGTTTTTTGAAAATATCAATAAAATTGACCAGATGAACAATGGAAAAAAAGAGAGAGGATACAAATTACCCATATCAGAAATGAAACTATGTCATTCCTCACCTTCCAAACATCAAAATAATGAGTGAATATACTAAGAACAATTGTACGCATATTAATATAAAATTGACAGCTAAGACAAAGTGAATCACTTCCTTGAAAAACAAAAACCACTATAACTGACCCAATATAAAATAGTTGGTTTGAATATGAATAGTCCTATAACTATTCAGAATATTAAATTTGTAATTTAGAAACACCCAAGAAAGAAATATCTTGAGGACAAATAGGACAAAATGGTTTCACTTAAGAATTCCACCAATGTTTAAAGAATAATTAATATCAATTCTATACAATCTTTTTTAGAAAATAGAAAACTTATAAATTTATTTTATGAAGCTAAAATTACCCTGTTACCAAAAGTAGACAAGTACAGTACAAAAATTTAACTATAAGGCCATATCGCTCATGAATACAGGCACAAAATACCTCACCAAGATATTAGCAAATAAAATATAGTGATATAAAGAATTATATCATGGCTAAATGGGGTTTATTTCAATCATGTAAAGCTGTTTCAATATTGAAAAACCAATCATATTATCACACTAAAAAAACTCACCTTATGACATAATGATGAAAAATTAAATGCTTTACCCATAAGAAAGAAAACAAGACAAGGACGTGTGCTCTCACTACTCCTTTTAGCATATTTCTGGAAAGTCTAGCTAGTGCAGTAAGGCAAGAAAAGGAAATAAAAGGCAATAAGGTAAATAAACGCAATAGAAGAACAAAATAAAATTGTCTCTATTTTCTGCATAGAAAATCCCAAGGAATATACAAAAACTCCTGGAGTTAATACATGGGGCCAACAAGGTCGTTGGATACAAGACCAACAGAGAAAAATCAATTTTATTTTTATATAATTGCAATGAACGCCTGAATATCAACATTAAAATATAATATTATTTACAATTGTTTAAAAATAAAATAGTTATAGACTTAATGTAGACAGATGTTCAGGACTTGCATGATGAAGACCACAAATGCTGATAAAAGAAATCACAGGGCATCTAAATAAATGAACAGACATACCATTCTAATGGATTAGAAAATATTCATTCTCCACATATTGATATACTGGTTTAATACAATTTATATCAAAATTCCAGCAAGATTTTTTTGTAGACATAGACCACATTATTCTAAAATTTATATGGAAAAGCAAAGAAAGTGAAATAATTTTGAAAAAGAGGAATAAAGTGGGAAGAATTGGTCTATACAATTTCACAATCTGTAATACAGCCACAGTAGACAAATCTGTGCAGTAATGACAGAGGATGAACACTTAGATCAATGAACTAAAACAGAAGCTCCATGTATAGATCCACACAAATATTCTTACCTGATTTTTGACAAAGGTGCAACAGCAATTCAATGGACGGAGCCTAGCCTTTCAACAAACAGAGCTAGAGCAGTTGAACATCCATAGGCGCAAAATTGTACCTGACCATAATTCTCACCAATTATACAAAAAAAAAACCCTCAAAATGTATCACAGACCTTAATTATAAAATGTAAAACTGTAAGACTTTTAGAAAAAAATATTTATAGGAGAAAATCTTCGAGATCTAGGGATAGGAAAAGAGTTCTTAGATTTGACACAAAAAGCATTGTCTATTGAAAAAACCTGATAAATTGTGCCTCATCATACCACCTAACCCCAGTAAGAATGGCCATCATTAATAAAACAAACAACAACAGATGCTGACAAAGATGCAGAGAAAAAACAATGCTTCTACACTGCTGGTGGAAATGCAAACTAGTGCAACTTCTTTGGAAGACAGTGTGGCCGTATCTGAAAGAACTAGAAATTGACCTTCCATGTGACCCAGCAATTCCCCTATTGGGTATATACCTGGAGGAACTCAAATCATTCTACAAAAAAGATACCTGTACACATATGTTTGTTACAGCTCTATTCACAATAGCAAAACCATGGAACCAACCATGCTGCCCATCGGAGCTGGACTGGATTAAAGAAAATGTAGTACATATACACAATGGAATATTATGCAGCCATAAAGAAGGACAAACGGATTTCACAGCAACTTGGATGAATTTAGAGTCGATCATACTCAGTGATCTATCACAGAAACAAAGAAGAGAGTACCATATGTTCTCACTCATAAGCGGACCTTGAACAATTATCATAACACTATAAGAAAAGAATTGGCAGTAGTGGGAAACTGCTGGGTAGGGGGTGGGTTTGGCAGTTGAGGAAATCTGCTAGGGGAGGAAGGGCACACCTCATCAACAACGGTACCTGCAAAATGAACATTTATTTGTATACCTAACCCTGAATTATACCCCATATCTTTAAAAGAAAAAAAAAAAAAAAAAGAAAAGAGAAAAAAAATTGTATCTCATCAAGTTAAAAATTTTTGCTCTGTGAAAAACCCTATTAAAGATGAAATAACAAGCTCTACCTCATGAGAGAAAATATGTGCATATCATATAATCTAATATGAAACTCTCAAAACTCAACAGTAAAACAAAAAACACAAAACAAATGACTCAATTAAAGAGCAAAAGACACAAACAGACATATCACTGAAGAGGATATACAGATGGTAAATAAACTCATGAAAACATGTTCAACAATATTAGCAATTAGGGAGGCATAAACCTAAACCACAATGAGATATCACTATATATCTGTCAGAGTGGCCGTAATAAAAAAATAGTTACAAAACAAAATGCTGATTTGAAGATGTGGAGAAATTGGATCTTTCATGCATTGTTGGTGGGACCATAAAATGGTACAGCCATCTTGGAAAATAGTATGGCAGTTTTGTAAAAATAAAAGTATGCGAATACCATATCCAGCAATTGCACTCCTGGGCATTTATCCCAGAAAAATGAAAACCTAATTTTATATAAAAAACTTATACACAAATATTTATAATAGCCTTATTCATAATAATCAAAATATGGAAACAACTCAGATGTTCTTCAGTGGATGAATGGCTAAATAAACTGTGATACCTCTATATCATGGACTATAACTCAGCAATAAAAACAAACACATTTTTGATACTACAACATGAAAGAATCACTGGAGAATTATACTGACTGAATAAAACCAAACCCCAGTGATATGACTGTTTGATTTTTTAAAAACATAACATTTTGAAATAAAAAATTATGAAAATTGTGAACAGATTAGTTGTTGCCAGAGATTATGGGAGGAATGGGAATGAAATGGAAGTGACTGTGACTATGAAAGTCAATAAAGTCAATATGATTGAAAACTTGTGGGTTTTTGAGTGATAGAAATGCTGTGTATCTTGACTATACCACTGCTGATATCCTGACATTGTACTATAGTTTTGCAAGATATTATCATTGGGGAAAACTGGGTATAATTAGTACATGGGATCTTGTTTCTTACAACTGCATATAAATCTTCTATTATTTAAATATAAAATGTTTAATCAGGGCAACTCCTTCGGGTCCCCTCCCACTGTGGGAGCTTTTCTGTCCTTTCAATAAATTCTGCTTTCTAAACAACAGCAAAAACAACAACAACAAAAGTTCAATAAAAAATATCACTGCTAGGCCCTACTCTGGACTAATCAAGTCAAAATCTCTGATGGATAGCTTGGTTATATCAGGGGCTGTAGCTTCATCCTAGAAGTTTATATTCTCAATCAGAAGTCCACTAATCTGGGCTTAGTTACAAAGTTCTGATGCGCCCTTCCTCTTCCAAGGTGTCTTAGTCCATTTTCTGCTGCTATAATAGAATACCATAGACTGGGTAATTTATAAGAATAGTTCTAGAGTTTGGGAAGTCCAAGAGTATGGCACTGATATCTGGCAAGGACCTTATGCTGTGCTATGTGGCAGAAGGGCAAACAACTGCATGAGACATAAAACAAGTGAGGGCTGAACATATCCTTTTATCAAGAATTTACTCCTGCAATAATGACATTAATCCATTCATAAGGGCCAAGCCCTCATGACCTAATTATGTCTTAAAGACTATCCCCACAATACTATTACATTGGCAATTAAATTTCAGCACAAGTTTTGGAGGGGACATCCAAACCATATCACAAGGTAGTCCTAGTCCTTGACAACAGTCCTAGCATCTTAGGCCTTTTGCACTATGTACCCCCATTTAATTTTGGCCCCTGTCTTGGGGTCCAACCTCTGTAGTTTTTACATAGTTACCTCACTGAACTTCAGTTTCTGTTTAGGACTGAAGTTTTGACAACAAGCCTATGGCCTAGCCTATTCTCTGTCACATCTCTTTTCGGGGTTTTAGATTCCAATCCGTTTCATTTTCCATTCAATTAGATTTTTTCTGGAGTCTTCTGATTCCAACTATAGTTGACCATCTAGATTTCCTTTCTAACTAATCTGGCTTTCAAGTGAGTTGCTTATCTATTTCTTTGCTCTTTTGAGTCTCAGTGTTGTGTGTTCCCTTGCTTTTCCCATTGGCCTGTGTTGCTGATGTCTATGCATTTTTGGGACACCGACTCCCTAGCTATTTCTTGGTCACTCTAATGCTATCCATAAAGTGCAGATCTCCCACTGTTACTCTCTATCTAATCCTTTTGTTTGTTGCTTCTAGTGCTTATTACAGCTTATGATTATTTCGTCTTTCTATTTTTCTTTTTTCTGTCAATTTAAACTATTTACAAAAGTAGAGACTATGTCTTGCTCACTGTTGAATTTACTTGGTATGAAGTTAGTAGGAGGAACTCAATAAACAATGCTATAAATGAATAAAATTAGGAAAATAAATTGTATCAAGTTAGTTGCAAATAACATTTTCATAGCACTGAGCGTCTTTCAATAACTAGAACCTAGCTAACTAGATTATGAAGCAACATGATGTACTGAGAATAATAAGTTTTGGAAACAGGCAGGACTACCTCTTTCATTTGTTAGCTATGGACCTTGGCAAGTTAACTAAACTTGAACCTCCATTTCCATTTTCATAAAGTTGGAATGATGATTTCTATCACAAAACTTTCTTGCAAAAATTAAATGAAAGAAATAACACATAGGTACAGCAGCTATCAGTGGCTAATTTGAATTGGGATTTCTTCACAAACTCTTCAGTCTAATGTATTTTTGGACAGAGATATTTACTTTTAGAAATAGGCAAGTGGAAAAAAAGAAAGAAAGTTCAGATCAGAAAAATTATTTTTAAAAGACTTTCATTTGAAAAGACATTTCATTTTTAACTCTATCTTTGCCTTTATTTACAATTATTTTTCAACAAGAACTGGTGTATGTAATCGTAGTCTTTAGGGATTACAGATTTAAGTTCCTTAATTATTATCATGCTATGAAAATGGACCTATTGAGGTGAGGAAGTTACTTTTATTGAGATAAGTTTACCAATACATTTAAGAAATATTTTTAAATCATAATATTTAAAAGTGAAGCAGTTTAATCCAGGAATCTTTTATTCAATCAAGTTGTTTCTTGCTTTTGAGAGTGGGCATTTTTGGAATCATATTTCCTTTGCTGTTGCATTTAGGCTATGCTTAAGTTGGTTTTCTACTATAACACAATTTCTGATTAAACATAAATTTAGAGCCTAATTCAATTGCTACCACAATTGAGACCTTGTTAGAATATTATTTGCTGTAGAATAGAAGTTGTGTTAAGTATCAAGAATCTCTATCTTGGGTATTCTCCAAGAAGACAGTTTCTAAATACTCTTAAGGACCTTTTGATGAGACTTTCTTATGATATGGTGGTCTCATGTTATTAATAATTGAATGCAGTTTTAAGATGTTGTTCCAAGATATATGGTTTTATCTTAAAATCTTAGACATTCAAAACTAGGAAAACTGTCTCTTGTAGACATTGGATTCACTCAAAAAAAGTGACTAATTCTGAGCAATAAGACCTTTACTGAAATTTTAACTGAGATGAAGTGTTTGGGAAATAATTTCTTTTGAGTTCATGTTTATTTAGTAATAACTACTTGACAACATATTGCAAGTAATGCTGATTATCTATGGCCAAAACCTTTAACTATATTACCCAATGTTATTCAAGAAAGCGACTCAGGGATTTCTTCCTCCTTGTATTTTTATTAATACAGTTGCTGAAAAAAAGCTTTCTGTTTTAGAATACTCAATCTATGTTAACTCAACCTAACTCAACTCAACAGAAATTCATGAGCAAAATAGAATGTAAAGAATCTAATTTCATTGCTTTCAAATTTGCAGTGGCATGAGCACCAGCTCTAAAATGACTGGCATCTTTGACTATTAAGTAATTTTTCTATATAAGAAGGCAAAACATTAAGAGTGGCTTCAGAGCTTTTCTCTTTTCATTTTAGATTTATTTTATTAGCATCCTTCCCTTTATGTACAGTGATTGCTGTTTATTTTAATGTCTTGGTACATGAATAGAAAATTTTTCAATGGAAATGAATTTTGAAGAATGCAATAGAAATTAGGTTCAATAATGTATATGAAATGACTTGCTACAGCATTTATCTTCGTGGCTAAGCCATTGGTGAGTTATCTTTCTCATTTGTAAAGATAGATACTATAACTCAATAATCCATCATGAATTCTTTAAAAATGTACTCTCTCTGCAGAAACACATTGTTCATACTTCACTGATATGAGACAATTTTAAAATGAGTTATTTTATATGCTTATTAGAAAGGTGGTTATAGTCTATAAACAACACTGTTGAAGAAGGTCAAATTGTGATTGATGTCCCACCCAAAATATGATTCTACCACTCAGAGTGATTTAATTTAGAAAATTCTTTCTCTGCTTACTAAGCTGATCAGTATTCATTACTACGTAATCACTAAGGTAATAGGTTGGGATAAAAATAACCCCTGCCAGAAGGCATCCTGAAAAATATACTTCAATTCTTTGATATACAGAAGAAGATATCATGTTTCAGTGTCACTTCTCAGAGAGTATCTTCTAAATGTTGACATTTTTTTTGAAAACCACTTGGGCATCACCAATGCCTCATTCTGTAACACTGATGTAATTATGGGATAATTTGTTTGGGTGAGTTCACCTAAGTGATAAATCAAGATGACCTAGTCTGTTCTTTGCATCAAAAGAGAGTGCTGAGAAATAGATGCCAAGATTTATTTCACAATCTAGAATCATGAAGTATTGATAGTCTTCAATATTCTTGAGGAAGGGCATTAGCTCCTGATTTCTAAGACAAGATCATTACCTTTGAGAATTCCAATGAATTTGCACAATAGAAGAAAAGTGTAATGTCATGGTTTTATTTAACTGGGCCATTAGTGCTGTAATCGTATCAGATCCAGGACAATAGATTTCAGGCATTGAAGTATTCACTGGCATCTCTGATAAAGCTTGCATGTATATAAAAACTTAAGTACTTATAATCAAGACATGATTATCTCACAGTGATTTCTGTATTGACTTCTATTATTGTCATTTCTAATTTAAGGTTGGAAAACAAATGTTTTGGCTGTAGTGTACTTCAACGCAACTTATCATTATATTAGAGTGCCCCGAAATGAGAACAAGAAAGTAAATCAAACTGTTTTATTCTATGTGTATTCTGCTTGAAACTTTAGCAGAGTTCTATATTTCTCATAAGGCTAAAAACATGGTATTTCAAGCTCTTTTGATGCTCTCACAGTAGGTAAAACAGTAGCGCTTCTTGCAGCCAAAGATTTACCTGGATTGCTCTGTAGCAAGAATACAGTACTGCTGGCATATCAGAGGTAAAAAAATCTTAGGATAAGCATCACATTTCCATTTTAATTGTGACAAGCCTAACAGAATTTTTGGATTCTAGGTCAACATGTACCATACTGAAGTACATTGAAATGTGCTGTTCTAATCTATTTTCCTAGTAACTAATAAGATTCCAAGCTTTGACTAGTACCTAAAACAAAAGAAGTTTCTGCAGCCAATATGGACAATGTACAGGTCTAACACTTAGCTTTATGACCCACCAGATCCACTGGTACTTGAAGAAATGGTTGATAAGAATGCAGATTGGGACAGCTGCAAAACTCAGGAGAATTGTAGTGAAGAGCACCAGGGTTTTGGAGTAACTGGAGCTATCTAATAATGTACTGAGTATTTTCTAATATGCCAAGATATAAAAACCGCTACACTGTGTCCTCCATAATGTTGAGCTTCAGCTGATTCCAAGAAATAAGCCATGTTGCTTGAGCAGGTGTCTGAAACCCACTTGCCATCCTCTGTAGCATTGTTACTTTTTCTTTAACCCTATGACATCATGGGGAGTAAATAATGCACCAAATGTGGTACATTATTTTAGCCTCACTCAGAGATTACCCTGAATGATAGTGGGTAAAGAAAAATCCTCCTAGGAGGCAGATACTCAATCATGCATCTGGGTTTTCACTTTGCTTAGAAGAAGAGATGGCCTGAGAAATAGTTCTATATTGTATCATTGGTAGTGACTGATATTTTGGCCAAATGATCAGGGACTTGGGAAGGAATTAAACTGATGAAGTGTTAGTTGGAGGGTTACAAGAAGAGGTATGTGGGGATCTACCACTCAGAATAGGAACAGAGTGTGGATTTTTGTATCTTATGGTCGTAGAGATCTATGGCATAGAAGACTGTCAATAATTTGATGGACAAGAAGAGCCAATTTGTAGATATCAGTTAACTTCTCTCTCCAGTCACCCTGATGCTTACAGTCATCTGGCCTGATAGAATGAAGGAATAACCTACTGAAGACTAGAATGATTTATTGAAGGTGCAATTATAATGCTGGATAGGTCATAGCATCTTATGGAGCTAGATTCTGGAATGCCAAAGAATGGAATTAGGAGTGGCTCCTGCAACCCTTAGTGATCACTTCAGTAATTTGTGTGAAAACTGACCATTATGTCAGGGATGCAGGCCCTGCAAAGGCTTAACAGTGCAGACTTTCCCTTATGAAGCCTGATATTGCTGCCACCACTGATGAGTAATCAGTTTGCCAACAGGAAATTATAATACTGTGTTTCCAATACAATACTGTTCTCCAGTGGCCCCAGCTAGTTACTGGGTCTTCCTTGAAATAGACATTTACTTTTGGAAATGGATTTATCTTTCTTGTGCACAATGCTTTTGTCATTACCATCATCTAATGTTTTATTCATCACCTCACTTTTCCACACAAGATTGCTACTGACTAAAGAATAGCAAAAGAAGTGATGTATAGACTTATGCCCATGAAATTCCCTAGTGTTTTCATGTACTCAATCATCCAGAAACAGATGGCCTGGTGGAATGGGGGAATAATCTACTGAAGAGTAGATTGATGAAATGACCTATTCAAGTCTCAATTATTATGCTGGATAGGTTATATTGTCTTATGGAACCAGGTCTTGGAACCAAATAATGGAAGTAGGAGTGGCTTCTCCACCCCTTACTTATAATTTGTAAAATTTTGCTTTCCATTCTGGTCTCTGCTGGTTTAAAGGTCTTAATTATCAAGAGAAAAATATTTCTAACAGGAAATGCAATAACAATTGCATCAAACTGGAAGTTGAGACTATCACTAGGCCACTGTGGGCTCTGTATGCCTTTGAATCAAGAATAAATAAAGGAGTTACTAAAGGGATTAGTGGGATTGATCTTGTCTATCAAAGGGAAAGTGGGTGCTAACTCTTAATGGGGTATGTTGAGTATGTTGGGACCCTAACAGTTTTTCTAGATTCTCTTTTAATACTTCCACATTTATGATAAAAGTGAATGGAAAATTAGCTACAGCAAATCCCCAAAGCAGGATAATATACAGCTCAGCCTTTCAAGAATAAAAATTCGGGTCATCAGGTATAGAATCTTGAATGTCAAAAGTTGTGGAGAAGCTGAAACTTTACTGTAAGCTAACAAGTTAATCTGTCACAGGATCATGGATGCTGGCAAAAGACATGAGATTAGGTCTGGCCAAAAAGACTTTATTATTCTTCACAATAGCAATAGACAGGGTGTTAGCCCTTTGTGCTATAACCAGTTCCCACATGGTTATAGAAGATGACCAGGTGATGGGTACATACACAGTTGTTGCATTACAGGGAAGATCTCTGAACTTAGAAAACCCCAATCCTTTATAATGACCTGTAAGCTGGCCTGACCTCGGTTCCAGTGGGACACATTGTCTTTATTATATTGGACAATAAATAAACTTACCCTTTGTTCTGGAGGGATATATACTATCTCTTTTTTCAAAGCCTTTTTGCCATGCAACTGCCCTTGAAAAGATAGTCTCGGAACAACTGCTACCATTGTCTCTGCTCAAAAGATAGGAGAGATCCATGAAGAATTGTCTTCCAACAATAGCCAATTTAGGTGCTGCATGATAAGGACAAAGGCAAAATGGAATATAGTAGAAGCAAAATTTAACAATTCTGACTTTTGGACCAGTTTCAGAATCATCAGAATCTATGCATATTTTAAAAATTCTCACTTTGTTATATGTATTCTGTATATTAACTTTTTCTTTCTACTCTTTTCTCTTTTATATGATATGTATTGGTTGGGATTAGCATTATTATTCATTGTTTATATTACAAGTTATGTATCAAAGAAGAATTGTGCCTGAGCTAGAAAATAAATGAACATTACCCAGACATTGATACAGTAACTTATGGGACTTAAGTTGCATTATGTTAACTGGAAGTTCAGAATTGATACTACTGTTTGGAAGGTTAACTGTGGGCCAAAGATTGTGAATGGACAGTGAATATTCAAAGATTAGAATTTACCAGATATTGGTACAGTTCCATCACAGACATTCTAAACTCTCCCTGTACTATATTAGCATGGAGCCAGAAACTGCTTTTCCCTTGCCAGCAGAGTGCCAGCTAGAGACTGTCAATGGGAGGGTCAAGCACAAGGTTTGAAAGGCAGAGGAAGAGCAGTTACAGTTCTTCCTTGAAGCTGTGGGCAGGCCGGTGAGCATCTTCAGCTTTCTGGCAAGAGACTTTGCTGTGACTTTTGGGCATCCTCTTGAGAATCTCTCACTTTGGTATTGCAGGAAATTGAGACAGTAGCTGGAAGCTTTCTTCTGCTTTTGAACTCTGCTCTTTAGAATTTCATGAAAGAATTCTTCCTGACATTTTGTCTTCCTACTTGCCAATGGTTATATAGTAATTCCTGTATGAAACTTCTTCCTACACAAAATACATGGAGTGGCTTTTTAAAAATTAATTTATCTTAATTTTTTTTTGTTATTTTTAGTGATGAAGTCTTACTGTATGCCCAAGATGCACTTGAATTTTGAGTGATCCTCCTGCTTCAGCCTCCCACATAGCTGAGACTAGAGGTGTATACTACTGAGCCTGGCTTAGAGTAACTTTTATTTTCCTTGACAAATCCTTACTTATACAGAACTGTTCTTTAGAAATAGACACTTTATCTAAAGAGCAATGTCAGAAAAATTAAGATGAGTAATAAATTTGTCCAGTACTCTTAGAAGTAAAAAATGCTTAACAATGTTCTTTTTTATGTATCCATGAAACATATGCATGGAGGATAACAAAACCTTAAGTGACACCTAGTATTCATTTTAGAAATTAACTTTAAATCTGTTTTTAGGTGATTGTTTACTTTTCACAACCTGTGCATCAGTTTCTTTATAGTATGGTTATGAAGAGTAAGTGTAATAATTCATATAAAATACTTAGTACATAGGTAAGTACTCTATAAATATTAGGTTTTATAGGAGTATTAGAATTATTATCATGTAAGGTATAGTGATTATATCTTGAAAGGTCTGAAGAAAAAATATTATTCTTAAATTTCATCTCTCTACCTTTTTCCTGATTTAGTACTCAGAAATTTAGTGAGTAGTTGAAGAGGGGAAGCGTTCATCTGTTGCATCAAATCAAACTTTATTGAGGGCTCACTACGGTCAAGGAACTTATTCAATTAAGTGGTGGCAGAGGCTGTATCTATCTTTTCTCAGCCTGTCTCCCAGTATCTGATGAGTAACCTGACACATAGCCAACTGTCAGAAAAAATGTGATAAGTGGATGGAAAAAGCCACTGCATTGAATACTGTGGTGGGAAGGAACCACGGAGTTCAATGCACACAAACGGGAGTAAAATATAGTCCTTAAACTCCAAGAGTTTATAATCTCATAAGGGAGACTTTCAGTCACAGTTAACTATCATTCAAGGCAGACTAGACACAGGGGAGGGTGGTTCATTATGTCTGGGGGTGATCAGGAAAGATTTCAAAAAATGAAATAAAGCTTCCAGCAATTGTCTCAATTGCTTGCAATATCAAAGTGAGAGATTCTCAGGAGGTGCCCAACAGACACAGTAAAGTCTCTGGCCAGAAAACTGAAGATGCCCACAGCTTCAAGGAAGAACCAATAGTTGTTCTTCCTCTGCCTTTCAAACCTTGAGCTGTGAAGGAAGAGTTGGATGAGTCAGGCTGAGAATGGAAAATGGAGGGAAAATTGAAAGGGGTGAAAGTTTAGAAACATGAGAGTTGTTGGGGTCAGGGGGAGCAACAAATAATTTCCTCTCTCCACACCTGAATTTAGAGTCAGTTGAGAAGTTGAGCAGGGATCACTCAGAGACTAACATGTTGGTTTTATTATTGATAAGGTTGAATTGATTCCCCCGAATTTGTCTTACTTCCCTGCCTCCAAACTGTAGGGCTTCCCTTGCAGGTTTAAATCAGTTCAGGTGAGCTCATTGCATAGATGAACAGAGTGAGGAGAAGCCACACTGAAAAGAAGAAAAAAGCCGTATTCTCTTCCTTCCTTCTCTCAAATTTATCAGTCTCTGGGAAGAAGTAAGCTAGGAGTCAGAGAAAAAGAGGCTTAGATTTTTCCCTCCTGGAGGTAAACATTCTTATACGCTATGAATATATGAGATGTGAGGGTTAAGCATTTTCCCAGCATAGCCAAACAACATAGATTTATATATCTTAAATTTAATTTTTAAAAAAATCTCTTCTTCAACTTACAAAAATCCATTATGTGGCTTTGATCCATTGAAATGCAAAAGATAGTAGTATGATCTTGGTAAGGAGGATGTGACTGATAAGACGTTGTACCAATCTTCACATTTGAACTTCTGGAAAATGGAAACAGGAATATATTAGTTTATACAGCAATTCACTTCCTCTAATTTATTTTTTCTCCTTGGGCTTTGACAAAGCTATATCTCGTTGTCCTCACAAGCTTCTTCTCTTAAAAAAAAGAAAAAGAAAAAGAAAGAAAGAAAAGGTTCCTAATAGTTTGCAAGACATTTTAATTTTCCCCGTTCTCAACCAGCAATTTCAATTTGGGCATGTTCAAATGTTCAAGACATCAGTAAGTGTTGACATAGAAGCAAGTGCATATTTGTGATAGGATAAAGGGTCTGGGAAGATAGGAGGAAGGAAGGACATGACAGAATTCAACCTCTGCCACATTCAGTTCTGTTCTGTTTGTAGATTTTTCAACTACACGTTAAAGTCAAGGTGCCCCACTTACAATATTTTTAGTCCTATAATGGCTCTGTTTTCATTAACAGATTTTCTAACAGATTTTAGCACTAGAGTAGTTTTATTTTTTCCCTTCTCACATCTCTTTCTTTTCCTTCCTGTTCCTACCCTTAGTGATTTTGTGACTGGAAGAATTGCTTTACATGTCTGAATCCTATATTCCTCAATTTCAAAATGGGTATTTATTTTTAAAAATATTTGTTGTTGAATACTTTCCAGGTACTATATAGGACTGACTCTTTTGCTGAAAAGAAATGTGGCTAAATATTTAGTTATGATAAAATGAGATAAATACTATGTTATGGTATAAAATCTAGGGCAGTGATTTTCAATGCATGGGCCTTAGACAAGCATTATCAAACTTACCTGTGAGTTTATTAGAACTGGTTATTCATGAAACTCATCAGATCTATTGAATCAGATTCTTTGTCGATGGGGCTCAAGAAACTTTTTAAACAAATCTTCCAGGTAATTTATGTATGTTAAAGTTTGAGAAAAACTGCACTGGGTGGCCCTAACCTAGGCTAATGAGTCAGAGAAAGTCCATTGAAGGAGGTGATATTTAATCTGAGATATGAGGGTTGAATTGGGGTAATGGGTAAAAGCTAGAGAATTTTCAGACAAAGAAAACAGCCAATGTGGAGGCCTGGAGAAGAGCTTGACATATTCAGGTACTAAAATTCTCTCTGTTAGCAAGGTTAAATTGTGTTTTCTAGGGATTAGGTATGAACCCTGTTTATAAGGGCATCAGTCTTGAACTCTATCTAAGAGGAATGCCTAGATGGGTAAAGGGGCCTTTGTTGGTAAAAATACCCAAGAGAAAAATGGGCCCCCTAACATCCAGGGTTTGGAGGTGGAGCATTAGTTGCATCATGGAGTTTCATTCCCAGGCCAGGGTTAGAGCACCTATAAACGTGCTACATGTGAGAAAGCCAGGGACTCTTCATTCATTTGATAAATATTTATTGGGCACCTGTGTTGTGTTAGATGTTCTAGGTGCTGGGACTGTAACAGTGAAAAAACTGAGAGAACAACAATAAAAATGCACGATCTGTTGAGTGGTGACAAATGCTCTCTCAAGAAACATAAAGCAGAGTAAGGGGATAGAGAGTCATGACTGCTATTATATATAAAGGTAATCATGGAAGGCCTGATTCTAATAGGGAGAAATTTGAACAGAGATCTGAAGAAACTGAGAAGGTGTTTTGTAAATATCAGTTATTTGCCAATTTGGCCTTGAGGTCTCCCTGAGAGAGGCCATAAATTCTAGCCCTGACTAGGGAAGATTCAGATGTGTCAGTCAGTTGAGACACAGAAGAGGCAGCACAACAAAATAAAATGTCAGGAGCATTTTTATTATTTACAGACCTCAAAGAGAAGAGGGCAGCATGCCTCATAGGGCCAACAATAGGAAGTCAGGGGAAAGGAGTGAGTTGTCTCAGCCACTCTATTGAAACAATGGATAGGGAGCCAAAGAGGATCTGTGGGACTAAAGCAGTCTTTACTGGGGTCCAGGTTGTTACCCAAGCAAGTTTTCCATACAGAGTTTCTAGTTGGTGAGTTTAAAACCAACAGCCATGGGTTTCAGGGGTGTCACACAGTGATGGAGAGATGGATTTTGCAGCACTTCTGTGCAGTCCCTACGGGGAGTGGAGAACAAGAGGGGTGAGTCAAATAGATTGTATCCAGCTGTCCCATAGGGAGGTCAGGGGAGTGGTCACCAAAAAGTTGTGGTATAAGGTGGGTCCCTGGACTGACCACATTAAGGAGCTTGGAGAAGGTGTGGAACTGGAAACTGTGTCAAGGGTGAATGAGCACTGCTTCTGGTCTGAGAATGTTGAACTATACTCAAAATGGATGCCAAAGCAACATGAAATAATGGGAATTCACTAAGGAGGGCTAGCCACACACAGTGCTTTACAAGCAGACCAAAGAAGTACAGAAGCCCTGAGGTAAGAGCATGTTTATCTAGAATCGAGTGAGGGAAGGGAGACAGTGATAGGAAATGAGGCCATTAATGTCACAGGGATCTTGTGTAGCAATGGCCAGGACTTTTTGGATTTCATTTCAAAAGAGATTGAAAGGCACTGGAGAGTTTTCAGCAGGGGGTGACATGATCTCAATTTGAGTTTAAAGACATGTGGATGTTAGTCTGTTGAGGGAAGAAGAAGTAGGTGCTGGAAAGCAAGTTAGGAGGCCAATGTGAGTGAAGAGCTGATGGTGATTTGGACAGGACTAGAAGTAGTGATGGTGGTGAGAAGTGGTCAGGTTCTGGATATATGGTTGATCCTTATTTGCAGATTCTATATTTGCAAATCTGTTTCCCTGTTAAAATTTGATTATAACCTCAAACAAATTTGGGCACTTTCTTTCATGGTCATTCACAGAAATGTACTCGCACAAAGTAGTGAAAGATTTGCCCTCTTTGCATGTTTCCAGCTGAATTCTAACAAGATGATGTTCTGCCTTCTTGTTTCAGGGATCATATTGAAAAGAAATGTCCTTTCTGTGGTACATTTGGTGCCATGTTTTTGCATTTTTTTGCCTTTCTTGGTGATTTCACTGTTTGAAATGGTCCCAGGTATTGTCCTGAAGTGCTGCCTAGTGTTCCTAAACACAAGAAGACTGTGATGTGCCTTATAGAGAAAATACGTGTGTTACATAAGCTTTGTCCAGGAATGAGTTATAGTGTTATAGGCTTAATATTACTGAATCAACAATATATATCAAATGAGTGTATTTAAACAGAAACACACATCAAACAAGGTTATTGTTGATCACGTAATGAAAATGTTGTGACCAAATATACATAGCAATGTAACCCTGTATTTGTTCTAGGAGCAATGATTCAGTATTTGCTAATTCAGTGTTTGCAGTAACTTTATAGACCATGACTACTGCTAATAATGAGAATCAATTGTATTTTGAAGACAGAGGCAGGATATGGGAATGGCTTGAAAATGGGTTATGAG
This sequence comes from Tarsius wallacei, assembly GCA_963574415.1. Lineage (NCBI taxonomy): Eukaryota > Metazoa > Chordata > Mammalia > Primates > Tarsiidae > Tarsius > Tarsius wallacei. The sequence goes on along the minus strand of CAUYQG010066939.1, from coordinate 23,428 downwards.
AGAAAGAGAACTTTAAGGTATTTGAAGCAAACAATTGACATAATGGAGTTGTCATTTGCTTATGTGGGAGGAGCATTTTTAGTGGGTGAGAGGAAATCATGTTTGATCTAAGACATACTAAGTTAGAAGTGTCTATTACACCTCTAAGTGAAGACAGCGAGTAATCAGCAACAGGGGTCTCTACAATAGGGTATTGATTCCAGTTCTATTAGCTACTTCACTGATCCCCAGGATTCTCACCAGGAGATAATAAACAACTTGTGAGTGGATAGAGAAGGAGGTTGGGTGAGGCAGAGAAAAGAAATAAATGGTATTTTACTTTGTCCTGGCAGGTGTGAGCAGTGGTGTTTGAAGTTTTGGTTATTACATTGGATTTGGCTACTAACACTGGAGATTTTTTATTATTTATTACTGACAGAAAATTATGAGATCTGCCTGATTTTCATCACCGGGGTGAGGAAGAATCGGCCCATAGTATGGGTTTCATGGGCTGTAGAAAGATAATGTGTTCCATTAAGTACAGCTATGAGTATGGCTTTATTTATCGTCTACATGCTGAAGGCTTTCAGATTTGTATCTCCAAACAAGATCTTTCTAATGCTCTCCAGATCCATATAGCCATCCATCTGCCTACTTGATATTTCTATCTGTGTGTCTCAAAGCTTCCTCAGATTCAACATGTCCAATATTGAACTCATAATCTCCTCACCATATCCACCTTCCCTTCCCACTCCCCCCAAAATATCTGTTCTCTTTTTGGTGTTTCTTATTTCAGTAAAGTCACCATGATCCATTCATTCGTGTGTCAGACCCTCAGGTACTGTCCCTGACATCTTCTTCTCACTCTAACTGAGGCCACCTTTTCACTCTCTATCACTCTAACTGAGCACCTCCTCACTCTCTATAACTAATTCAGCATCGTACCCTGTGCTTTTAACTTCCACATATGTCTTGAGTCTGTGCATTTCTTTTCAGCTCAACTGCCATCACTTTCGGGGCAGCAGCATAGAACATGGGATATGAGCATGAGTTTTGCTGATAGATTGCTTGGATTTGGATCCCTCTCCCATTGCTTGCTATCTCTGTGATCTTGGTAATTTACTCAACAGCTCCAAATCTCACATTCCACATTTGTAATTACAGTCTCTAATACATAGGATTGTGGTGAAGATTACATAAGATATAATATGTCTGGCACATGAATTCTGTTGTGAACTACTAATAAGTTAAAATGCCACCATCTCTTTCATGAACTATCAAAATGTCTTTGTGAGTGGTCTTGGCATCCATTCTGTCCACCTCCAGTGATGTTCTAACCTGCAGCCCTAACCCTAGAAGGGTTATCATTGCAAAGTCCAAATATACTTGTGCCACTTTTTCTTAAAAACTCTCAATGGCTTTAACTACTCTAAGAAAAAAGACCTAAATACTTAACACAACCCACAAAGCCTTGCCTTACTTGGTTCTTGTCTCTCTTTCTAGCTTTAGCTTTCTGCACTCCTGCCACGCCCACCTTCTGCAGGCTTTCAGATGGTGCATGCAATCCTCCTCTACCACTTTTCTTTTCTGTGTTATAGTCTCCCTGCATGGACTGGTCTGCCTCAAACGATTTTCCACTGTGCCTAATTAATTCTCCTTATCATTTTAATCTCAGCTTGAGCATTACTTTCTTGGGTGAGACTTCTTTTCACTACTTTACCAAGGTGCAATCCTTTGATAGCCTCTTTTAAAAAAGTACTACTTTCTTTCAGAGCATTTATATGTGTCTATATTGAATATAGTCTTACTTGCTTATATGATTTATGTCTGATTCCTGGTAGGCTTATTGGGAACAGATAATTTTGTCTGGATTGAAGCAACATTTTTTTTCTTAGCAGATAGTACACCTTGACACAGAGTAAACAATACATTTTGTTGAATGATTATGCACATAAAGCACTTATGCTCCATAAATATTAGCCATTGTTGTTACTGATTCTTATTGAAAAGAGATATGGGGTGACAAGTTACCCTCACTCACAAGGAGGCAGACTGGAGTCCTGAAGCAGAAACCCAAGCAAAGAAGTAAAAGACTCATTATTACCACCCGGAAGGTCAGAGACTAATGACCAGAGAAAAGGATAGCAGGAAGCCCAAAAGACACCCTGAATGGTCAGGATCCCCTTGATCTCTTAGAGGCCTTGTCTTTGACATTCTTAGAGGGACAATGGATAAATGAGGGTGGGGGTATATGAGTGGCTTTGTCTAAGATGACAAGCAACAAGGGAGAGGACTGTATTCCTAAATGTGTAGGCAATAAAAAGCACAAGTTCTTATGATTGCTACAGCAGAGTGGAACTGGTAGGAAAGACATTGAGGCTCTATTTCTTCAAATTACATACTCCATTCCTTCTCTCACCTCTTCTTTCCAGAAAGCATAGTTCGAAGGGGAAAAATTTCTAAACTATACATGTAAGCTATTTGTTTAGTTTCTGCCAACCTATATTCTCTCCACTATTTTAGTAGCGAAAATTGCAAACCCGCATGATATTTTCCCTAAAAGCAAGTATAGTATTATTAGAATAGCTGACTCAGTCTGTTTGAATTTATTACTTGTGTTATTATTAAATTGTTGTAATTCCTAAGAATGAAAAATCCACAAAATAAAAAACTCATAATATAGACACTATTCAGTTTACTTTTATATTTATTACTTTTTTTCCTTAAAAAAGCCTTTAGTAGGCCCAAACAATGAGCTTTTTAAAGAAATATGAGCTTGTGACTATTTCTTCCAATTATTTCAGAAAGGCACATTGGTCAACTTTCTCACTTTTGCATAAACAATTCAGTTTTTTGTTTGTTCATGGAATTATTTTTTTCTCTATTTAAGATTTTTTCTAATGCATGATTAACTGGTCTAGTGATTTATAAGGATGATACTGGCTTTCTATACTACTAGTGTGGCAGATTGGATATTTTCTATAGGATAAAATAATTGGTAAAACATTAACAGCGAAATTAAGACCAAATGAGACCCACTTTAAAATCCTCAAGTTCTGCTTACACATCCCTACATAAAAATAAAATGAGGAATTGTTTATGTCCACTTGATATAGCTTTATAAATAAGCTCAAATATTAATAACTTATTTCAAAGGTAGTGTCCCATTTTACATGCATATTTTTTTGAAACTGTGTGATTTTGGTGCTATGTATAGTATATTAGTCTTTGTATTTTAATTTACCAAAAATATTTATGCTTCCTTCTCTCCCCACAAATAAAATAGAGATAGGTGTAGAAAATCAAGCTGATAGAAAATTAGAAGCACCTGGTGTAGTGATTCGTGCCTATAATCCCAGTACTTTGGGAGCCCAGGAGTTTGAGACAAGCCTAGGCAACATAGCAAGACCTCATCTCTACAAATATATATAATAATAGTAAAATATATATAATAATAGTAAAAAGCTAGACGTGGTGGTGCAAGTCATTAGTCCCAGCTGCTCGAAATGCTGAGGTGGAAGGACTGCAGGATCACTTTTGAGCTCAGAATGTCGAGGATTTTGAGGCCATCGTGAACTATGATCTTGTCACTGCACTCCAGCCTGGGTGACAGAGTGAGACCTTGACTCAAATAAATAAATAAGTAAATAAATAAAAAGGGAAAGAAAAGCAAAGCAAAAGAAAACTAGAAGCTGTGATATTGTAACCATGATCTTAGCATAACATTTTTGTGATTGTACTTCATATTTACCTCTGAGATTCCTGGCAATCAGAGCAAAAAGAGAAATTACCCTCATTATTGGAAAAAAGACCGCATATCAGTTCTCTAGGGCAAGATTCTCCAACCCCTGGGCCACGGACCGGACCAGTACTGTTAGGAACCCAGCCACACAGCAGGAGGTGATTGGCAGGGATCCAGGGAAGCTTCATCTGCATTTACAGCTGTTTCCATCCCCATTACTGCCTGATCTCCTCCTCCTGTCAGACCAGCACTGAAAAACCTGCTTCCATTTCCAACATCCCATCTTTGGGAAGCAGGTTTTTCTGCAGTGACAGCAACCAAAGTGAGATTATGGAGTAGACTGTACATAAGCAACACACTTAGAGTGTCACTGTCTCCCATCACCGCCAGATGGGACCATCTAGTTGCAGGAAAACAGGCTCAGGGCTCCCATGGATTTTGATTTTGGTGAGTTGTATACTGATTTCATTATATATTACAATATAATAATAATCAAAATAAAGTGCACAATAAACGTAATTTACTTGAATCATCCTGAAACCATCTTCTCCCTCCACCCCCCACCATGGAATAATTATCTTCCATGAAACCAGTCTCTGATGCCAAAAAGGTTGGAGACCACAGCTCTAGGGGAGATTTTCCCCCAATTTAAAATTCTAAAAACCAATTTTTCGTGTGGAGATTTATATCCAGGACATTGAATAATCTAATGGACATTATCTTCTAAATGCTGAATTAAATTATATGGAATGTAGAATAAAATTTTACATCTGGATTGTTATACTGTATATTAATTTGTATTTGGAATCAGAGGTTGTATATTTTTGTAAGAAAAAAGTTCATCTGAACATTTTTACAAAAATTTCGCCAAATAAATTAACAAGAGGAATAACCTTTAGAAGAACTACCTGATTAAGGAGAAGATACTGTCTTAAGAACTTTAGAAACTTTTTTTTTAATGTCCAACTGGAGTAGTTGCCAGATGATCTGAGCTAGTCCTTTGATATATTGATTAACATTAATTTCTAAGGCTCATTAAAGGAGAACATTCACTAGGAAACAGTAGGCTAATTAAAGATACTATATATTTGAAAGTTTAGAGAAATAAATATTTGCTATTTATTACTTACTTTTTCCTCAGCAACATTTGCACACTGTCCCCCACACAAGTGTTCTTGCCAAGTGAAAGTTGACTGCTTATGGAAAGGCATTATTGGATCTTGCCTCTCAAATATCTTTGCTTGTACACTGTCACTGACTGGTTCTTTGATATACCTGTGTATCCTTCACATCACATAGCAAAGTATTTTGTCATGAAACAAAAGAGTAAACTGAAAAATAAATAAATAAATGGCATAGTTACCATTAAGACACTGCCATTTTCCTCTTTCTCCGGTGAGAATTTTAGGCATTCTAAATACTGGAGTTCAGTAGTGTTTTTGTCCTTCTTAGGTTTTCTCTGCCCAGTTGTGAATACTGTCTGGGAACTAGTTCATCAGAGACTTTTCTGTTAATCCTTATGCATAAAATAGCTAATATTTAAGGCAAAGATTTAAATATCTGACAACTAAATTAACTTGTGTAAAGCTTAGTAGTAGTGCTCGTAGTAAGCCAGTGATAATGATCAATACTTTTACTTTAAAACATATTTTAATTTTAAATGAATTGTCTTAAAACCTGAAGAACTTTCCTGATCTTAAGGAAGTACATTAAGATGAATGAATGTCAGACATCAGCATCTGTATTTTTGGAAAGCCCTTGTGTCTCCTCTAGGTGTATCTCGTTAATTGCCACTTCTTTATCTACTCACAGTTCTAACCTTGACAAGGTTTCTAAGTCAAACAAATAGGTTTTCTTCTCAATTTATAAAGTCTTACTGCTTTTTAATGGATAGTGTAGCAGGTCTTTACCCCAGAAAAGATAACTTTGTACCTTTTATCATGATATATAAGCATTAAAAAGATAAAACACCTATACCTAACCCTTAACTGTACCCCACAATATCAATATAAAAAATATTGATTAAATTAAAAAAAAAAGATAAAAGACCTCTAGTCAGGTATAGATGTAGTCTGACAGATATAAACCTGTATCTAATATATAAACCTGCACAGTGAAAAACTCATATTAAGAAATAAGTTAATTTTTATAGGTCCCATGTATAAAATGTTAGTTAGGACTTGTACAGAGGCATAAGAAAGCTAGATTCAGAGTGGAAAATGTAATACAATTATTTTTCCTTATTTATTTAAAAAGTAATGAATTCTAAAGCAATTTCAAAAACTTTCTAAAACCCTGTTTTCATTGAGTTAGCAGATGGTTTATAATAAAACAAAGACATCTTTCTTAAAACTTTCATGGAATTAAAAATATAGTGAAATGGCTTTATTAGCTTTTCTTTGGAATTCAATCAATTTTATTTTGGAAGTAACCTTATCGTTTTTAAGACTTGTTATGAAACACTAACACCATTTTCCTTTGATCTTGAGCAGCCTCCCTCTGCCATTTTTCAAATCACCAGGTTCTTTTGCAAATAGATGTTTTGTATGTGGATATATTTGTGGACTCCTCTGTATGTGAATGTATATAAAACTGTTAATTGCAAGTCTCTCTTTTAGGTTCTATCCTGATAAAAAATGAAGGCTAAAGATTGAAAATTATTTTAGTTTTTTCAGAAAATAGCATTAAGTATACAGTAAACAGAGCAATTTGGCATTAGATGCACGGGCTTTTTTGACCTGATTCCACCATAAGGCAGAAACCTACAATCTAACCCAGCTGAAACCTATATAGGATAGTCTCAGGGTTAGCACATTGTATTAGATGAATATTGTAAACTTTTAAATATCCATTGGTTACTTTGACTTTTCTGACAGGATGATGTTAACAATACAAAATGCTAACTACTGAACTCTCTCCCAAGTTGTATAATCAATGTCTACTATTAGCAAAAAACGATTTGTTGTTAAGTTTAGATTGGTACCCTTTTTGCCTGTATACATTTATTGTAATTGTCAAAAGCTATTATAAGGCAAAACTTTGAATTTATGTAAAGCAAATCAACTTGTTTAAATCTTAGAAAAAGAGGATATGAGAGATTACAGTTCGTTATGGGTGACAGCTTGTACAATAATGTCTGCAGCACTTTTAAGAAGCAATTTTTTAGCGGGGCGCGGTGGTTCAAGCCTGTAATACCAGCACTTTGGGAGACCAAGGCTAGAGGATTGCCTGAGCCCAGGGATTTGAGACCAGCCTGGATAACATGGTGAGACCTCATCTCTACAATATATCAAAAATTTAGCCAGGTGGTAGCGCACGCCTGTAGTTCTGGCTACTTGGAAGGCTGAGGCGGAAGGATCGCCAGAGCCCAGCAGGTTGACGCTGGGGTGGCCGTGAGCATGGCACTGCACTCCAACCCGGGTGACAGAATGAGACTCTGATGAAGGAGGAGAAGGAGAAGGAGGTGGAGGCAGAGGTGGAGGCGAAGGCGGATTTGTTTCCACTGAGCAAATTAATTTTATGACCAAAACTTAGCAAAATATAACCCGGATAGCATTAAAATTTTTAATGCTTTCCCACTGCTCCTAAGACAACTCAACCTTTTACCAACTTTTACTTTTTAACCGTGCACACTGGATATGAAGTGGCTAAATTTTCTGTAAACCTTAGGAATTTTCTTAGAATAATTTAGAATAGGTATTATAAAATGTTAAAGGTCGCCAAGATTCTAAAATCTAATATCACCTTTCTTAAAAATAACTGTTAATATCCTCTGACTCATGGTATTACTCATCTACCCTTTCTCTCAGACTTTATTAACAACTACAAGTAGTGAGTCAGAAAGAGAGATTTCAAAAGGGTGGTCAATTTCCAGGGTGAAGCATCTTTTGAAAACTCATCATTTAACATGCTTGCCATTGTTTTTTATAATAATCCTTTTTGATTAGTCTACCTTTCTTCCTGTGAATTTTGGGGACATTTTATTAATTCACTCAAAACCTCCTACTTTCTCTTTTTTAAAACATTTGTTTTTGTATCACAACCAAATTTTCCATATGACTTTGAGTATCTTGGTTCCATTCTATAATAAGTAAATCTCTGTGTGTGTGTGTGTGTGTGTGTGTGTGTGTGTGTGTGTTTACATATCCATATATATATGTGTGTATATCACCTCCCAATTCGAATTTAAATGAACTTTTTTTTTTCCTATTTATGTGCTATTTTGGCTATCTTTAAAAATCTGCTTCTTTTCTAGTGTGTTTACGTTTTAAAATACTTTTGCTTACTTCTCTTGATTTTTTTTTATTCTAATGACAGTGGACCCTTAACTATCATAGGATTAAACTTGATGGGCCCACTTATACTTGGAATTTCTTCCTCTTCTGCCACCCTGAGACAGCAAGATCAACCCCTTCTCTTCCTCCTCCTCTTCAGCCTATTTCATGTGACGTGTGAGTTCCACTTAATGAATAGTAAATATATTTTCTCTCTTGTGATTTTGTTAATCACATCTTCTCTAGCTTACTTTATTGTAAGATACAGCATGTAATACATATAACATACAAATGTGTTAATTGCCTGTATGTTATTGGTAAGACTTCTAGTCAACAGTAGAATAATAGTTGTTAAGTTTTTGAGAAGTCAAATTATATGCAAATTTTCAACTGCGCAGGATTTCAGTTCCCCAACTCTACATTTTTCAAGTCAACTGTATGTAATAATTATTATTAGAAAAATGCAGTTTATGTGACTCAAAATACATTTTTTTATGTCAATGTGTAGTCCTTTCATATTTTTTCATCTGAAAAAGTGACCAAATTTTAATTTTTCAGTTTTCAACCAAAAATGCATTATTTTGCCTTCTAGCATTCTCAGTCAGAATTGGGTATCTGAAATCCTTTTTCCTATTCTGACCTAGAATCTAAAAGAAATTATAAGAAGAATAATTTTTTATTCTTTTTCTTCCCCTTCCTTTTTCTAACTTGTATTGAGAATATGCCATGTGTCAAGATCTTTGTGTGTTATCTGACATTCATACCCAATAATGTAGCTGCTGTTCCTATTTTGCTTGTGGCTGTACTTGAGGATTTGTACTTGAAGGAATTTACTGGAGATTCCAGAACTGGGAGTGGGGATGCACACTGGCAGTGTATACTACCACCACTTGATAATTTTATCTGTGAGAAAGCATATGTGTGTGTGTGTGTGAGTGTGTGTGTGTGTGTGTGTGTGTGTGTGTGTGTGTGTGAAATGTTCATATTTTAGGTTGAAAACAATTCACAATAAAAGGGAATTATTTTTAAAAAACCTATTTTTATACTTCCTTCAGTGGTCTTGCCAAGTTTATATCTTTAATAGCAAGATACCTAGATGTCTTGTGTTCGATACAACCAACTCAAAGGATTTGGTGGCTGCTTTGACACATGCTGGCTACATCCCCTACAGAGTCATTTTGACTCTCAGTAGGTCTTGTTTTCTGCATTCTCCCTCACTTCCTTCTTTTTCTTTACATTGCTTGTCCACTTTCAGGATGCTCTGGCCACTGTTCCCTCTGTCCACAGCTTTTGGTAAAAGATACAAGACAAGGATGGGGAGAGGAAGTACAAAAGCAGAAACATCAGCTGAAGTCAGCACCCACCTGGGGGTGGGGGACTCCATTCTCCAGTCCGAAGTAGGATTCAAGCAACCAGAGCTCTTTATAGTCTCTTATATTCACAATGCCCATTACATTCAATCTTTATGCCTAAATCTGAGATTTCTGGAACTTGTACATTTTTTAAAAATAAATGTGCCAATATAGATATATGAAAGGAGAAGCAACTTACTTATCACTATTAGCCATGGGAAGAAGGGATGCCGGAGAGAAGGGAATTAGAAAGGAGATGTTCTGTGTTCCTATTACACATTTTTTTGTTCTGTTTTGTTTTTAATCATAATTGAAACAGGGAGAAGTTGCCAGAGTTTTAGGCATTGAAGGTAGTGCTCTTTCCACATTTTGATGCCTTGATAATTTGAAAATTCTGGTGGTTTCACCTGCAGTGAAAACCATTCATATCAATATTTTAAAGTCTTATTATATTCCACTTGAATATATTTTTGAATGTTTGACTCTGATAAGCTTCTATCTTGTTATTTCATCCTTTTTACAGAAAGTAGGCGCATAAGATCACAATGATACATACTGTGTAAAATGATTATTTTGGAAACCATGGAATTTAGACCATAAGTTATTTTATTTATTAGGTAGGAGCAAGAGAAACTTGGAGTAACTCATTAATATTACTGTGAGATAAATTGCTTTTTACTGGAAAAAAAGTCAAGTTATGGTATCATGTCAGAAAATGTAGAGATAATGCTTCGGATGTTTAAGCTTAGGGATACTAAAAAAGAAATGAAAGAACCTATAGTTTAGTTAAACATTGAGAGAGTAATTCAACATTATGTCTGGGTTTGGTTTATTGTCAGTTTTCTTCTGATGCAGGATGAAGCAAATGCACATAGCTGTGGTTAAGCCTCTTATAGCAAGGTTAGTAGACGAGCGTGTGGCCTCTGCAGTCTAAGGATGTCTGAAACCTGGAGTTGGCTGTTGCTGGTTATGTGATCCGAGAAAATTTATATTAGTCCTCCTTTTTTTATACTTTGTTCCTCCTTTATTTATACTTTGTTCCTCCTTTTTTTAGGATAAGCACACTAGTATATATATCATAGGGGTTTTGTGAAGATTAAAATAACTTAATGTACTTAATGCAAAGCCTGATACCCAGTGAGAGCTCAATGAATGTTAGCAATCCTTACTGCAATAAACTGACATACGTTTGAGTCCCAGCACTGCTTTTATTTATTAGCTGTATGACTTAGGCAAATTATGTAATTTCTCTGAGTGTCTACTTTTTAAAATATGTAATTTTGTCTACTTCTGAAGGCTGTTATGATGATTAATTTTAATAATGCTTGAGAAGTGCCTTGGTAAATATAAAGCAAGTCCAAGTGTACCACCAGCATAACTGCTAAAGGTAGGACAGTAGATATAAGTTCATAATTTTCTTTACTGTCTAGTGTACTAAGAAAATGTGCATTAATCAACAGATTAAAAATGAGTAGGGTAGTTTTATTAATTTTTGCTCATAAGATTATAATTGGAATTAGTTTATAAGAGAAAAGTAAATTTTTATGAGGTTATCAAGTTATCTTAAATATTTATTAACTTTGTTCTAAAGAATTAAGCATAAATATAATTATGACTTAATATTAAGACCATTTGTGTTAGTAAAGTTTATTTATTATTATTCTTTTTAAAGCAGGATTTATCGAGAGGACAGAAAATCTCCCACAGTGGGAGGGGATCCCAGGGGGTGGCCATAAAGTTCATTTTTAATGATGATGTAATAGAAATTACACCTTGAGGATTGTATAGAAACTTAACTATTATCAATCTAAAAAATCTTAAAAATGCTATTTATTGAACATAATTCAAAACGCCCTTCCCCTTTTATTCTCATTACTAATACTTGTGCTTAGTCCATTATCATCTCTCACCTGGATGATTACAGTAAGTCTCCTAGTTGGCTTTTTAATTTAATTAAATTCTTCATGTGTGATAGTCTGTAATTCACCATTCCTTCTTCCATATGCTGAGGCAGTATTCTCGATAAGACATAAATCTGATTATATCAGCTCAACTATTTAAAGCTCTTCAATATTTCCCATTTGCCCACAGGAAAAAGTTTCAAATTTCAAGTCCCTCTACATTCTGACCCTTGTGTATCAGCCTCATCAGAGGCCGGTCCCTCTACAATCTTTCTCTACTCACTCATCCAATCCTCTTCTGCTTCTCCAGACTGCCCTTCCTGTTTCCACAATTTTGCTTTTGCTCATTGAGTTTCCCTTACCTGCAAAGGGCGTATATTTCAGGCCCCAGGTTGTGTGTTATGTTCTTTATATAGTCCTTATTCACTGCCCTCCATCAGAGCACCTAGCATGTCTCCTGAACTTACTAATGTACATTGTTCTCTCCCTCTTTAGACCAGAAGTAATGGAGAGAAGGAATCCTGTTTGTTTCATCTTTGTATCCTAGTATAATACACAATACTTGGCACACAGTTGAAGATTAAATTGCGGTATATATTAATTCTTGTTTGATTCTTATGTTCCAAGCCAGATGAAGACTGGTGGTGTTGTCTCTAAATTCTTTTTTCTCTTTTTAGTTTGGGTAAATAGCCTCTTAAAAAGCCAAGCCACCAGCTAAATATTTAAACCGACCACAAATTTTAGCTTCTGTTTGCTGGATTTAACAACTGCTAAATAGCCTCTCCTTTGTTTCTAGTTACTTTGTTTCTAGTTAATGCAGCTTTTAAACTATATAATTTATAACTTGATGTAATAGGTTCAAGCCCATAAAGTACATGTTTAATTAGTGTGAATTATGTAGTATCTGGTTAAGGATTGTGCTCATTTTCCCAGTAGGATATTCTCAGAGAAATGGGTGTTTTAGAATGACTAAATGAAAGGAGGATGCACTTCTGTTGTATTTGGTTGAAAAGTTTGCATTAATCAAGTCACTTTGATTTTTTAGTAAAATACCTAGCACCCAGACGTTAATTAGTGAGACCCAAAAACACTGGGTCAAAGGGAGATCAAGCTTGCATAAACCCAAGGAGTATGTATTCCATCTTCCCATGGGTCTGTGTAAAGGCGGGGTTATGTGAAGTGGTAGGAAAGGAAGCCTCCGAGTTTTAATAATGTTAACTTAAGACATTTTAGAGTCTTATCTGAAATATGTGAATAGATGAACAGTCACAACAGTTTTCACAATTATGTGCAGGTTTGGCATTTGGGTCACAGTATAATTGAAACATTTAGGCAGTAGCATCCAGAATAAACTAGAGTGCTGCCAAGACGCTGATCATGTTAGTCTACATTCTTTTGCACAGTACCTTGTGCCAGATAGTCTCCTAAAGGGAAAATAATATAACTGCTGTACTTCAAAAAGGTTACTAGTGATGTCTTCTTCTATCCAAAACAGATACTTAAGATACATCCATGTGCTCCTTTGCCCTCACCCATCACCCTGCCATTTAATAGAGATTAGGATGTGCATGAAGTTTGTCTTACATGTGTTCAAACCTGAGCAATGTGGAGTTTATTAAACTCTAGCTGATTCTGCTAAAAAGCTTGCCTCGTCTTGTGGAACATGCACTAGTTGAAGATATAAGCATTTTCTTTAATTCTCAGTTTCTATTTCTGGACTGCTATTTGACTTTCCATATTATAATTATATTTGCAACTTTTGCAAATATATAGACATTCTTCTCACTGTGTGTAGCTTGATGACCAAAAAATAATTTGAATAGTGTTAGGCCTAGAATTCATATGTTCTTCCTGTAAAATCAGGGAATGTGTGTATGTGCTTTTTAAAAAAAATTATAATGGATCCTTCTATATTTACATATATTTCATTTTTTGTCTTTATTTCCACAGACATTACACATGTGGATTATTAAAGCAGACTTCTAATTGTTTCAGGTGTCTTAACTCCATTTTAGAACAAGATTGGGTTTAAATCATAAAAAATAAAATCTACTGATTTCTCTTTTTACATGATTTCCCTTCTGATTACCCTGCTTATGGGCTGAAATATTTCTTCATGTAAGTATTTTTTGACTCTAGAACCACTGACGAATTTATATTACTTAACTCATGGACTTGATCACTCATCTATGCACTCATTTATTCATTTGCTAAATGTAGAGCCGATCTACTATATGCCAGGTACTATTTCTTGTCCTAAAATAGGTCATGCAAAGTGCTTGCTCCCTTCTGAGAAAACTCAAAGTATTTTTTTGACTTTTAAACAAAATTTAATTTTTTAATGTCAACTTTGAATAGCTAGCTATATAGCTCTTTCCCTGGTGTGATTGCTGCCGGCTTTCCAATATGTACACATATCTTGTCACAAATAATATTATTTAAGTTAACTTAAATAATCTTATTTCATGTATAATGAAAGAACCTTACAAAGTATACTTCTTGTTTGTTTTCTATTTCTGCTTAATGAATTACCATGAACTTAACATTTTAAAAACACACACTTCTTATCAGCATGCAGTTATGTAGGTTATAAGTCCAAGTGGTTGCAGCGCAGTCCTGTGCTTAGGTTATCTCATAGCTGAAATCAACATGTTGGCAAGGTTGAACTCTTACCTAGGAGCTCTGGCCGATAATCTGCTTCCAAGTTCATGCAGGTTGTTGACAAAATTCAGTGCTGTATCCTTGTAGCCCTCAAGTCCCTGTTTCCCTACTGGCTAGCAGCAAGGTTTGCATTGTGTCACGAGCTCTCCTACATTACTTGTCACCTCCCACCCATTTTACAGCCAGCACTTAATAGAGATGGTTCCTGATTTGCAATCACTTGGCTTACAATTTTTTAACTTTAGGATGGCACAAAAGCAACGCTCATTTAGTGTATTCCTTGGTTATTACATGGGATTGTGCCCAGATAAGTCCATCGCAAATTGAAAATAATGTAAACCTAAAATGTACTTTTGACTTTAAAAAAATCTTCAATTTTTGACGGGTTTGTAAGGAGATTACATCATGGTAAACCAAGGAGCATCTGTGCTTTTCATGTTTCAGTTGTCTTTGATTTTCTCTCATTAGAAAGTCTGAGAAAACTCTGCTTTTAAAGGGCTTGTGTGATTAGATTAGACATATACAGATAATCTTGCTTTTGGAAGGTCAATGTATTTTTTTTTTTCATTGTGCATACATTTCTTTTTTTTTGTAATTAGTATTTTTTTATTATGATATTGTGGAGTACAGTTAAGGATTAGGTATACAAATATGCTTTGTTCAGAACCCTCCTTGATGATAAGAGGTGTCTCCCGTCCCGAGACAGATATTGAGTACCGTTAATCCCATCTCCCTTCCCCTCCCCTCCCCATAATTTACTACTACTATCAGTCATTTTCTTATAGTATTACGTTGGATGTTCAAGGTTCACTATATGAGTGAGAACATGTGATACTCTGATATTTGTTTCTGTGAGAGGTCACTCAGTATTACAGATTCTAGTTCCATCCAAGTTGCTGCAAAATCCATGATTTTGTTCTTTTTTATGGCTGTGTAGTATTCCATCGTGTAGTAAACTTAACTACATCAACAAAATATATTTTGCCAGGTAACTTAGATAATCTTGGGTATAATATCACATCATTTTCTCAATCCCGTCCTGGGGATTAGGGTAGAAAATCTTTGGGGCCAGTTTTATTATTCCTACCACAATTTCCACTTCCCTTCTTTTATTCATTACACTATTATTGCCATACATTTTACTTCTACACATGTTATAACTCCCCAAATACTGTTATGAGTTTTATTATAAGTAATTAATTAGTCAATTTTCATTTAAGGAAATTTGAAAATGAAAAAAGGTTTTCTATATCTACCCACATACTCAGAATTTCTAGTGCTTTTAATTCTTTTGTATAGATCTGATTTTTCTTCTGATGTATATTTCCTTCTACCTGAAGAATGTCCTCTAACATTTCTTCAAGTGCAAGTCGGCTGGCAATTCACTCTGTTTTGTTTGTATGGAAAAGTCCTTATCTTACCTTCATTTTTGAGAAATTTTCAAATGAATATAGATATCTAGGTTGACATTTTATTATTTTTTCAGCTCTTACATTTGTCATTCCATTAACTTTTGTTGGATATTGTTTCAGATGAGAGGTAAACAGATATTCTTATTTTTCCCCTCTATGTGATCTGATCCCCACCTTCCCCTCACTACCTTTAAGATTTTCTCTTCATCATTGGTTTTTAGCAACTTGATTCTAATAGACCTTGGTGTTATTTTCTTTCCATATATCTTGCTTGGGGTTCATTGAGCTTCCCAGATATATGCTTTTGTGGTTTATATCGGATTTGGACATTTTTTCAATCATTAATTATTCATATTTTTTATGCTTCACTCCTAACTCCTTTATTTCTGGGACTCCAATTATATGTATATTAGGTCTTTTAATATTGTCCCTGTTACTGGGATCTGTTTTACTTCTTAATGATATTTCTCATTTTCTATGCTTCTGTATGGATATCCTCTATTGCTTTGTCTTTTATTTTATAGCATCCATCCTGCTATTGAGAAGATATACTCTTTTTTTTAAATTTCAGGAATTTTTGGATATAGAATTATAATTTGATTCTTTATAAATTTTCATTTCTCTACTTATATTTCTTTTTTTTTTTGAGTTGGAGTCTCACTCTGTCGCCCAGACTGGAGTGCAGTGGCCGCTCCCGGCCACCGCAGCCTCGACCTGCTGGGCTCCAGCGATCCTTCCGCCTTAGCCTTCCAAGTAGCTGGAACTACAGGCGTGTGCTACCATGCCCGGCTAATTTTTGATTTATTATAGAGGTGAGGTCTCGCCAAGTTACCCAGGCGGGTCTCGAACCCGCAGGCTCAGGCAATCCACTCATCTCAGCCTCCCAAGGCGCGGGATTACAGGCTGAGCCACCGAGCCCGGCTCACCTTACATTTTTAATGAACATATTGAACTTACATTTATCAGCATAAAAAAATTAATTTGAATTTATGACCACTTCTCTATCTCCAAGATCAAGATGAAAATTTGATTTTTTTTTATTTATTTGTGTCTTATTATTTAAATAATTTGGAAATTCGTCTCAGTGTATTATGTTTTATAATGTATCTCACGTTAATTTTAAAGTGTATAAATACATTATCTTTATGTATATATTTATGTTTATATGGTTATCTGAGTTCCTATTTTCTGCCTAAGTTTAGCTTCCACTTGCCTGCAACTGCCTTTTAAAATCCCTTATTCTAATTCATTGTTTATTTTACTGGAACATATTTTCTAGTAATTGTCTTTTACAATAAGTATATAAGTAGTATACTCATTTAGACCTTGTATTTCTGAAACTACCTTTCTTTTTACTCTTATACATAAATGGAACTCCTTTAGAACTCTGAAGATATTGCTGTGTTGCCCTTTATTTATTTATTTCACTGGGCAGTCCCCCGAACCAGAGTAGTTTCAGAGAGATTCCCTGATGTGGTGCCTTTTTGTATTACTATTACAGTTGGATGTCTGGTGTCAGTCTATTTCTCCTTCCTTTGTAGATAGCTTATTTTTCCTGGCTCAAACCTGTAAAATTTTCCTTTTCTCTTTAGAATTCAGAAATTTCACAAGGATATGTCTAAATATATGTTTATTTCAATATTCTTGGTGACCTTCAGTGGGACTTTGAAGTTTCAACTGTTTGAGCTCAGGGATTTTTTTCCTCCATTAGTTCTTTAATTATTACTTCTTATATTATACTCTAGTCTCTCATACTGGATGTTGGGTCTTCTGAGTCTGTATTCCCTATACCTTTTATTTATTTTTGTCTTTTGAGTCAGGGTCTCACTCTGTTGCCCAGGTTGGAGTGCAGTGGCACAGTCATGACTTACTGCAGCCTACAACTCCTGGGCTCAAGCCATCTTCCTGCATCAGCCTCCCAAGTGGCTCGGACTACAGACACATGCCACCATGCCTGGCTAATTTTTTAATTTTTCTGTAGAGATAGAGTCTCACTGTGTTGCTCAGGCTGACACCTTTTCTTCTATAATTTTGTTTTTTGACTTTATATTCTGAGTATGTTCCTCAATATCCTCTTTTCATTTACCATTTCAGTTTTCATCAGTGTTTCTTCCACTATTTATTAACTGTTAAGTTTGATTTTATTACCACTTTTTCTTTCCAAGTGTGCTTTCTTCTTGTTTTTGTAGCAGTTTCTCTTGCTTTAGCAATACTGTCTTTTCAGAGCTCCTCTTAACTCTCACTGAGGTTACTTAGAATTTTCTTTTACATTTTCTGTGCTTCCTTGCCTTGACTTTATCTTACTGAGTAAACTGCTCCTGACTATTCTTTATAACACCTAGTGATTTTTTTTTTTTTTGAGTTGGAGTCTCACTCTGTCACTCAGGCTGGAGGGCAGTGGCACGCTCCCGGCCACCACAGCCTCAACTGCTGAGCTCAGGTGATCCTTCCTCATCAGTCTTCCAAGTAGCTGGAACTATAGGCATGTGCCACCATGCCTGGCTAATTTTTTGATTTATTGTAGAGGTGAGGTCTTGCCAAGTTGCCCAGGCTTGTCTCGAACCCACGGGCTGAGGCAACCCTCTCACCTTGGCCTCCCAAAGTGCTGGGATTATAGGCATGAGCCACCTCACCTGGCCTAGTGATTTTTTTTTTAATGGTGAAAGTGTAGACTAGTTTAAATTGGTAATGTGTATTCTTCTCTAATAGTTATAGGTCAGTGTTAGATTTTCCTGCATGAGCATCTCTCTTTCACTGCTTTCTTTCCTGACGCCAAGGGAAGAGCAGAGGTTCTTAGAGGTAGAGGCCTACTTTATGTGTGTAGCACATAGGTCAGGCTACCTGCTCTGTTTTGGGATTTGGCGAGAGTTCCCAGATCTTTTTGCATTTTACTGCTTGGACTCTCTCCAAGCTGATTCTCTGTAAGCAGGCCAAAAAAAAGGTTACTGCTTGGCCAAATTGTTTCTTTGTGCCCTTGCTTGGCTGGAATTCTCCCTTCTAGCCCTCTCATCCCTGGTGGTCTTGGGTGGGTTAGCTGTACTATAAAATTTCATTTCTATTTCTGGTAGTAGGTCAGTTCAGAAAGTTTCAAGTCCTTTTTTCTTACTTCAGGAGAAGAATTCAAATGAATGTTGCTTGTAGAGTAGGTTTCCGTTTGTATTTCCCAGTCATTCATTCAACAAATACTTATTGAATGTTGTCTGTGCTAGGAAGATCAAAGACCAGTAAGTTATATTAGCCTGGCATAATTATTGGATTATTTAGGTATGCAGTAGGTTTTTACTGAAATGAAATACTCTTTTTTTCTTTGAGTCGGAGTCTTACTCTGTCACCCAGGCTGGAGTGTAGTGGCGTGCTCATGGCCACTGCAGCCTCGACCTGGTAGGCTCACATGATCTTTCCACCTCAGCCTTCCAAGTAGCTGGAACTACAGGTGTGTGCCACCATGCCTGGCCTTTTTTTTTTTTTAATTTTAGAGATGAGGTCTTGCCATGTTGCCCAGGCTGGTCTCGACCCTGTGGGCTCAGGCAATCCTCTCACCTCTGCCTCCCAAAGTGGTGGGATTACAGGCGTGAGCCGCCATACACTCAGCGAAAATGAAATACTCTTAAGTACTGTGAGGGCAAAGAAACCAAGAGGGAGAGGAAGGAACACCATGTGTGCCTGTGGGCAAAGTAGTAGCAAAACCTTTCTCCTTTTTGCATGAGAATTTACCTTTGATTAACTTTCTAGGTCTGTTCCCTAGAGCCCTGATGGTATCAGCTGTATTAGTAGGCTATACCACTATGGAAAAAGTAATCTTTTGTGAATTGTATTTAGATCAGGAGGAAGCATAAATTAACTACAATTTCCAAATGCAGACCTATCGCTTTGGGCTTCCTTGAGTGCCGTGATACTTGTAACTGGTCATATCCATTGTGGTGTACCTGGAAGCTATCCCTTTGGCATTGTTTCAAGAGATCTTAGCACCTATGGAGCTGGAGGCTCCTAAGCTAGGGTGGTTTCCATACCTACCTGATGTGGATCTCGTCTCATAGCATGTATTTGTCAGCTGTGGGATCAGTGCTTCCAGACAGCTTTGTGGACTGCTGCAAGAATTCCTGCGAAAGGGGAACTTGACACTGTGCTGCCAGCAAGCCGTGCTACTGTCCTGTATTCCTAGTGGAGCTGGTGCCAAGTACAGCCTGTGATAGTGTTTGAATCTGAATGTTTGTTAAGCTTAATGAGCACTGCAGTGGTCTAATCAGGTCTCGGGATCCTGACAGATACTCCCCCCTAGGCGCGTTAGGAGTCCTCTGCTTCTTTTAGAGATCATCTTTATAGTGTAATGTGCTCGTTCTCCTCTCATGTAGGCTTAGATTTCTGGGACTTTTGGTCCTCGCTCCTCAGTTGGCAGATTTCACAAGCAAATCATTTGTTATTATGATTATCATCATTTAGTTTACATTTATTTTATATTTTTATTTGCTTTTAATCTTTTGCATTTCTTTTTTACAGAGTTGACCCCTTATTTGGGATGTGTGAAAAATTTTTGCAGGAAGTGGACTTTTTTCAGAGGTAAGTGTTTTGTAACTCTTCTGGCTTATTAAATCTACTTACACACACACACACACACACACACACACACACACACACACCCCTAAGCATGTGCATAAACTTAACACTAAGAGAAGAAAAGTGATTCTATTGGTAACAGTAGGTACCAGAGTTTGTGTTCTCTTCTACGAGGAACCAAAGACCTAATGTGGAATAGGAAGTTTTACTGCACATATAGGGCCTTTCATCTTCACATTGGAAACCATTTTTCCTTAATGGGTAAAAATAGGTAAAAACTAATCAGGAGGAAGCTTATGGGGTACCAGTCATGTGCTCTTCCTTGATCTGGATTCTGATTAGTGATAATTCAGTGAGCTGTACATGTAGGCATACTTTTCTGAATGTTTCTGTATGAATGCTGTACATAGAGAATAAAAAGTTTACTTCAAAAAATCAAAAACAAATCTTGGTTATACAGAGACTAGCACTTACAGGCAGCATGAGCAATTCCAAGTGAGGTTTCTTGGTGTCACCCATGTAGCCAAGCTGTCATCTGTGGCAGTGCGTCCCGATTTGGTACTCTCTTTAATGGTACAGAAACTTCCTTGAGGTTAGAGCTTCAAAAATAAATGAATAATAAAAACACCAGGAATCACTTGGATTCAACACTCAGCTAGGCCATAAAAAGATGAAAAGTATTATAAAGAAAACTTGTAAACTCTTTTGTTGAAAAAAAAATTTGACTTTTTTTTTCACCACTGTTCCCACTGTTCTTAAGCTTGTATATTTTTCTATAATCTACAAAGAACTATTCTGTAATTTTTTTAGGTACATTTTATTTTGTAGAATAGATATGTTTTCTCAGCGTTCTGTATGAAGTAAATTGGTTAAAACAGATGCAGTAGATGGAAGGCATGACGAGGAAGAGGTGAGGTAGAGCAGGCCTGGGGCGTGCTGGCAATGGGATACTGGGAGGGAGCCATTGATAGGATTTTAAAGCACTTGATTTGGTCTGAAGTTTCATTTCTTCCACCTGTTGTCCCTGTCTTCATGAATGTCACTGAAGTGAGGTTTTTATGACTCCACACTTCTCATTTGTTTTTCATTTGGGTGATGGTAGCTTCCAACAGGGCTGAGTTGCAGAACCACCTCCACTAGCCGGTGATGCTGTCTTGCAAATGGTGGTCTAGCTTGCCTCTTAAAATCTGGTTTCTAGTCTGAAGTAAGTTCCTGTCTTACTTCTGGTTTTTGATTCTTTAAGGTAGAGAGTCTGTTTGCACAGTTGGATCAAAGAAGTTTTTGGAAAGATGACAACTCTGAATTGCCTATGTTCTTCATCTGTTGTTAACTAGAGCTGTATATTTTTTCTTAATTCAACTTTTGAATTCCTGCACAGAGATCACCTCCTCAGTGAAATATTTTTTTACTATCCCCTGGCACAAGGCAGAAGTACTATTGCATCAGTCCAAGCTGGGAATAACTTTACTTTACTGAGCCTCAGTGCAACATCATCCTCTTTCAGTCCCAGTGCTCCTATCACTTGAATATGAACTCCATTGAAATGGTAATTTTCTTCCCTTTTGCTGACTGTATGTTCCCAGCATGTAGAATAATACTTGGCACTTGGTAGGTCCTAAAAGTATATTTGTTAAATTAATTAATGAATCTGTACTACGACAATCAAAATTCTAACAGTACATAGGATTGCTGGGAGTTTAAGAAGACCATTTAAAACACTTACGAATATGCCTTACACATAGTGGTTATTCAGTAACCAGAAGCTTTTGTGATGATCATGTCGCTAAGCCATAATTATCTGAGTACTTGTCTGTCTTGGTCATGTACTGTGAGCTCCTTCCTGCTTCAGGGATTGGAAGATGTGTGGGACTCAGCCTGTGGTGAATAAATGCATGGTCGATTGCTTCTGTTTGTTCCTCCAGGTGTTTCATCGCTGATTTGCCCCACTTGCAGGACAGCTTTGTGGACAAACTTCTTGACCTTATGCCCCGACTCATGACATCCAAACCTGCAGAAGTGGTTAAAATTCTACAGACCATGCTGCGGCAGAGTACTTTCCTGCACCTCCCACTTCCAGAGCAGGTCAGGGTCTGTCACACCCCATTAGACCAAGTCTGTCCTGGCAGTCAGGACTGGTCACCTTGGTCATCATCTTTGACCAATGGAGTAGCTGGGCTAGGGTCCCTCCTCTGATTGGCTCCCACATGCCTAACTCATTTGATAAGGAGACCGAAGGGCAAGGAGCATGTTTTGTTTTCTGGGGATGACCGGCTGTAGAATCATCTTATTTTCTTCTTGCTTACAGATCCACAAAGCCTCAGCCACCATCATTGAGCCAGCAGGCGAGTCCGACAACCCATTGCGGTTTACATCTGGGTTGGTGGTGGCCTTGGATATTGATGCAACCCTGGAACATGTGCAGGATCCTCAGAGCACTGTGAAGGTCCAGGTCTGTTGGGTTTTGGTCCCTGTGGCGCTTCTCGACTGACCTTTTGTTAAAATATTTAACTTTCGTACCTGTGTAATCTCTACCTGAGGTACAAAACTGGAACAGGAGAAGAAATGAGGTTCAGTGGAAGAAAGCCTGGGCTTGAATCCCAGCTCTCCTGCTGAATGATGTCTGCAAAACCCGCAGTACCAGTAAGGGTTCGCTAAGTGACAAGACCCTTTCTAATCTTACAATGTGAAGTTAAGACTTGGTCTTTTACTACAGAAGACTAATAAACAAGTTCTTTTTTGGCTGTGGGTGGATTAGCTGGCAAACAAAATTTGTGGATGGGAGAAGGCGATTACTAGGAAGTATTTTTTCCCAAGTTAGATAGATATATTGGAGACATAGGAAAATGCAGTGGAGACGATAATCAATTCAGTCTATAATTAAGCCCCACAAAGAATATGGCACATTCATCCATCCTTCCATCCGCCCATGCAGTAGTACTTATGTCACACATGCTAGGTGCTGGAGTTGCCAAGGTAAATATGTCACAGTTCTTGTTCTCAGGCTGTCCACAGTTTCATTGAGAGACAGACAAATGGGCAGGCAATTATACAACAGAAGTTCGGTGATGAGACAAGCACAGGATAAGTGAAGGATACTTAACTTGGTGCTTGTGGTGGAGGCCAAGGAAAGGATAGGCCTTGTGGAGATGCTGGTGCATGGGTGGGTTCTGAAAGAATGCAAGAGAGAAGGGCAGAAGGAGGTATTTAGGCAGAAGGGAGACAAATAAAAGCAGAGATGCAGTCACTGGCAGAAAGTACAATTAGAAAACAGAAAAATAAGCCGGGCTCGGTGGCTCAGCCTGTAATCCCACGCCTTGGGAGGCTGATGTGAGTGGATTGCCTGAGCCCGCAGGTTCGAGACCCACCTGGGCAACTTGGCGAGACCTCATCTCTACAATAATCAAAAATCAGCTGGGCGTGGTAGCGCGCGCCTGTAGTTCCAGCTACTTGGAAGGCTGAGGCAGAAGGATCGCCGGAGCCCAGCAGGTCGAGGCTGCGGTGGCCGGGAGCGGCCACTGCACTCCAGTCTGGGCGACAGAGCGAGACTCCAACT
>CAUYQG010066936.1:0-14209 GCA_963574415.1 Tarsius wallacei | reverse complement strand
AGTGAGACTCCAATTCAAAAAAAAGAAAAAGAAAAGAGTATGACCACTAATAATAATAAGGACAGGCCGGGCTCGGTGGCTCAGCCTGTAATCCCAGCATTTTGGGAGGCTGAGGTGAGTGGATTGCCTGAGCCCGCGAGTTCGAGACCCGCCTGGGCAATTTGGTGAGACCTCATCTCTACAATAAATCAAAAATTAGCCGGGTGTGGTAGCGCGCGCCTGCAGTTCCAGCTACTTGGAAGGCTGAGGCAGAAGGATCGCCGGAGCCCAGCAGGTCGAGGCTGCAGTGGCCAGGAGCAGCCACTGCACTCCAGTCTGAGTGACAATGAGACTCCAACTCAAAAAATAAAAATAAAAAATAAAATAAAATAATAAGGACAATATCCACAACCCTAGTGGCAACAGCAGCAGGCCAATCTACAGGGGCTGGGTGCCTATGAGGTCAGGTCCTGAGCTCCGGCTTTTTCCTTGTTCTGGAATTTATCCCCTGCAAAGGTGAATTCAGCTCCCATTTTCCAGAGAGTGAATAGATGCTCAGGGAGCTCAGCTGAGTATCCAGGGTTCAACTGCTGAGAAGGCTGGGTGGGCAGCTGCACAGGCTTCCCCAGAGCTCAGCTGAGCTCACTGAGGGGCCAGGCCAGAAGTAGCAGGAAGACTCCAGTTCTCTCGCCGAGGCCAGGAGCTCCATGCTCTCTGTGAACCTCAGGATGAGAACAAGGGGCTGGCCTCTCTTGGAAAGCATCTGGGTGACATCTGGCAAGGCAAAAGAAAAATGAGCCACAGATGTGCCGATCTTAGGAAGTTTCACAAACTACAGATATTGACAAATGTCAGCACTCTGAACCCAAGCCAAGTTGTTTCCCTGGCCTCAGTGTATTCAGGTGGATCCCTGACTAGTGAAAAAGCCGCTTGAGTCATCCTGCCTGGCATTGGTCCATCTGACACAAGTGTGTACGTGATTGTGTAGGTAGAGAGAGATGGGACCCTGGACTAGGAGGCTGAGCCCTGGACCAAGAAGGGCTACTTGGACAGGATGGGGCCTAGACAGGAAGGGAAACTGGACAGGAAGGATAACAGGAAAAGAAAGCTGGACAATAATGAGGCTGGACACGAAAGGGAACTGGATAGGGAGGGGGATAAACAGAAAAAGAGCTGGATGGGAAAGAGAACTAGACCAGAAGAGACTGACCAGGAAAGAAAACTGGACAAAAAAGGGAACTTGACAGGAAGGGACCTGGACAAGAAGGAAAATGAGAGAGGAAGGAAGGGGCCTGGACAGGAAAGGAAAGTGGACAGGAAGGGACTTGGACAGAAAGGAGCCTGGGCAGGAAGGGAAACTGGAGAGAAAGAGACTCGGACAGGAAGAGGGCTGAACAGGAAGGGGAACTAAACAGGATGGAGGCTGGACAGGAAGAAGAACCAGAAAGAAGCCTACGCAGGAAGAGGAACTGAACAGAAAGGACCTGGACCTAGAAGAGAATATGTATCCTCACAGAGCTGGTACCCCCATGTTTGTGGGGTAGCGCCAAGCAGTGGCAGGAACAGAAAGTCACAGCACCATTTATGTTTGGGCTGTTACTTGTGCCAGACATCATTCATGGCTTACCTACTCTGTCCTCCCGGCTCCACCTCAAAAAGACTGGACGACAGGGCTTCCTTGACCTGCCATCACTACGAGGAAAGGAACGGAGGGCCCAGAATCCAAGTCTTTACCTAACACTGCCCTTTGGTCCACTGTGGTGGCCGAGCCCCTGTTGTGTCTCCCAATGCCCGCTCAGACCCACTGTCACCATGCCCACTCCTGCTCTTCCTCCCCACCTTCATGTTTTTTTTAGATTAGAAAATATAGTTTATTTTAAAAGTAAATTAGAAAGAGAGAGAGAAAGAGGAGATTCACCTCCCCAAGGTAGGGAAGGGAAACAAAGGCAGAAAACATGGCGATGACCATAGCTCAAAGAGCACATGGGCACACCAGAGTCTGGTAAGGCAGTGGCCTCACTTTTTGAGTAAGGGAAACAGGTGTTGATATTTCTTAAATCTTTGAATATTGTTTCTTTTCAGCTTTTCCTTTCTTTTTCTCTAGAAACAAAGATGGCCAGCCAGGCTCGGTGGCTCAGCCTGTCATCCCAGCACTTTGGGAGGCTGAGGCAAGTGGATTGCCTGAGCCCGCAGGCTCGAGACCAGCCCAGACAACTTGGCGAGATCTCCTCTCTACAATAAATCAAAAATTAATCAAGCATGGTAGTGCGTGCCTGTAGTTCCAGCTACTTGGAAGGCTGAAGTGGAAGGGTGGCCTGAGCCCAGCAGGTCAATTCTGGGATGACCGTGAGTGTGCCACTGTACTCCAGCCTGGGCAACAGAGTGAGACTCCAACTCGAAAACAAAATAAAAGATAGCCAATATGAGATCTCAGCAATTCTGTTTTCTCTTCTGTCATCTTCTCTCTCTTCCATTTTGAACTTTTGACATGTTCTTTACCATCTCAAAGAGCTTCTCAGACTTTATTTACATACCCCTGATTTTCTTTGTGAAGAGTGGGTTCTGTATTTCACTCTATCAATGGGCTTTAAGTGCTGTTATGTATGATGTATTTCCTATGGCTCTTCTTTCACCTTTTTGTCTTCTTTGCCATCTCAAGGTGTTCACTTTGACCCCCTTTTATCTCGTGTTGCCCTTAATTTCCTTAAACAGTGCTTAGCACGTACTACTATACCTTTGTCACAGGAAGCTAGACTCACTGCCATCCTTTACTTGAAACCTCCTTCGGCCGGGCTCGGTGGCTCAGCCTGTAATCCCGCGCTTTGGGAGGCCGAGGTGAGTGAATTGTCTGAGCCTGTGGGTTCGAGACCTGGGCAACTTGGCAAGACCTCATCTCTACAATAAATTAAAAAATTAGCTGGGTGTGGTAGTACGCGCCTGTAGTTCCAGCTACTTGGAAGGCTGAGGCGGAAGGATCACCGAAGCCCAGCAGGTCAATGCTGTGGTGGCTCTGAGCACAGTGCACTCCAGCTGAGTGATGGAGTGAGACTCCAACTCAAAAAAAAAAAAAAGAAATCTCCTTCAATAGATTCCAAGTTGTTTACTCAGGCTGATGGGTAGACCCGACATCTAACTAGAGTAGATGGTGTTTCCTACGGC
The DNA here is from genome assembly GCA_963574415.1 of Tarsius wallacei. NCBI lineage: Eukaryota > Metazoa > Chordata > Mammalia > Primates > Tarsiidae > Tarsius > Tarsius wallacei. The sequence goes on along the minus strand of CAUYQG010066936.1, from coordinate 11,071 downwards.
CCAGCTGGGCTCCCAAATGAGAGGCAGAGTGTTGAACTCCGCAGTCCTTCTTTACATATATCCCAGGACATACCGCCTGGGAAGGGTGTGTTCACCTTTTGGTCTGGTCCTATTTTCAGTGCATCTAGCACTAAATATCTAGCACATGTTCTGTGCAACATTTGGTGCCTGGGCACTTCTCTCTAGTTTTGAAGTTGTAAAGGTTTCCCATGTTTTTGTTTTTCCTTGGCCATTTGTTTGGTTCCAGAGATGGGAATTTGGGAGCTAGTTCTGAGGTTTCCTCTCTTTAGCTATGGTGTCACCATGATCCCTTAAGGGCACTGGCTCCTGGTCTTCATGTTTATGATGTGGACAGGTTGGTTAAAAATATTAGGTTGAGCCAGGCTCGGTGGCTCAGCCTGTAATCCCGTGCCTTTGGGAGGCTGAGGTGAGTGGACTGCCTGAGCCCACGGGTTCGAGACCCGCCTGGGCAACTTGGCGAGACCTCATCTCTACAATAAATCAAAAATGAGCCGGGCGTGGTAGCCCGCACCTGTAGTTCCAGCTACTTGAAAGGCTGAGGCAGAAGGATCGCCGGAGCCCAGCAGATCGAGGCTGCGGTGGCCGGAAGTGGCCACTGCACTCCAGTCTGGGTGACAGTGAGACTCCAACTCAAAAAATATATATATATATATTAGGTTGATGGCTAGGCTCGGTGGCTCAGCCTGCAATCCCAGCACTTGGGGAGGCTGAGGTGAGTGGATTGCCTGAGCCCGTGGGATCGAGACCAGCCTGGGCAACTTAGCGTGCACCTGTAGTTCCAGCCATTTGGAAGGCTGAGGTGGAAGGATCGCTGGACTCCAGCAGGTCGATGTTGGGGTGGCTGTGAGTGTACCACTGCACTCCAGCCTGGGTGACGGAGACTCCAACTCAATATATATATATATATGTTAGGTTGACGGAATGTCATGTTCTGGGTCATAATCAACAGCCACCTGGGCACTGGGAATCCTGGCCCCACACATGGGCCTTGCTCAGAGTTCATGAGGCCTGAAAGTTTTTTTGTGATTTATTGAGTCCCAGAATTTGGGACTTTGCTTGAAACACTCCCTAAAAGACTGAGATTTCTAATTTTGCAAAATTAGCATTAAAATCTTCAGAGAGCAAAGTTTCCTTGTAAGATCAGCAATTCTTTTGGCTTCCTTAGAAAAGGATGCCAAAATAATCTCATTGTGTTGCATTTCCCCTCTTCAGCACAGTACGAAGAGGCTTATGCCAGTGAAAAAGTAAAAGGTAAAATGCTGTCTGGTCTGTCTAAGCCAGTCTGTGTTGGTGGGGCCCAGGGACAATCCAATTCATCAAATCCCTTCACATTTTGGAGGCAGCTGGCCTGAGTCACAGGTTCCATCACTCCAGGGACATGGCCAGGCTTCTCATCCCATTCGGTGCTCTTTTTTTAGTTCCATATGAAGGTGAGGACTGGGAGCACATAAGTACTAAGCACAGGCTGAGCTTCTGGAATCTGCACACATAATTTTGTTTTTCAATTGGCGTCTCACTCTGTTGCCCAGGCTGGAGGGCAGTGGCACACTCACGGCCACTGCAGCCTCCACCTACTGGGCTCAGGCAATCCTTCTGCTTCTGCCTTCCAAGTAGCTGGAACTACAGGCACGAACTACCACACCTGGCTAATTTTTTGATTTATTGTAGGGACGAGGTCTAACCAAGTTGCCCAGGCTGGTCTCAAACACCTGGGCTCAGGCGATCCTCTTGCCTCGGCCTCCCAAAGTGCTGGGATTACAGGCTTGAGCCACCGCATCTGGCCTGCATACATAATTTAAGTAAATTCTTTCAGTGACACTGGGAGACAGTTGTTATTCTCATTTCACTGATGACGAAGCTAAGAATTAAGAGGATTCTGCCACCACTCAACCCTCTTGAGTTTACTGCACACTGTGACCACCACCCACACAACATTTTTGCATGATTTGGGGAAAATATAATTGAAAACAAAATCTTCTCCCAAACCATACAATCTCTCCACATAGGTAGTAAAGAAAACTTTTATTGGATAAGGCTTACATCATAATGTAGTGCACACCACAGGCAACCCACTAAGAGATTGGGAAGACAGAGAATGCTCACCTCCTTAGATATCCAGGCAAAGACAACCCATTCCATTTATGTTCTCCAGATAAATTATTATTAGTAGTAGTAGTAGTAGTAGTGTTATTATTATTATCATTTTGAGTTGGAGTCTCACTCCGTCGCCCAGGCTGGAGCTCAGTGGCACACTTGTAATTGCTGCTAATCAAAGTATATATTGAGGACAACTTGAATCTATGTTCCTGAGTTGTAATCCTTAAGCTTGGCCCCAATAAAATCTCTGCTTCTATTAATTTGCCTCAGTTTTCTTCTTTTAGTGTTCATATTATTAGTGTTCATTTCATCCACAATTCTAAGAAAGCATGAAATATTATTTTCCTGACTTGGACAGAGAAACTTAACTTCAGTAAACTCACTGGGTAGAGATTCTAAACCAAACTTGCCTGACCCTTGTAGAGGGAAAAAAAACAATTTGCCTTTTGCTATCTGAAGTTTCACTGAAAATCAGCTTAAAAAGGCAGATTAATTGTAGAAAAGGTATACAAATTTTGCTAACATGCACACAGGGAGTCATAGAGTGACTGCCCATCCCCCAATGGGGTACAGAAGTTTGTACCCCATCTTGAGACTACAGAAAGAAAGGGGACTCTGGGGATGGCTAAAAGCATTATGGTGATAAATCAGATCAACCAGGTTATAGTGACAATACAGGTTAAGAGAGGGAGATGAGAGATTTGGCTAGCAAAGGTGGTCTTGTTATGTAGATGAAGACTTACAGGTAACAGCCTTAAGAGAGAATCAGTGATAAATGTTTCTTTCAGACCTTTAAGGTGTCAGACTCTAAGTTAATCTTTCTTAGATCTGACAATGTTACTGATAGTAAACTCAGCTGCTTTGTAAACTGAAATAAACAAGCACATGACGTAGTGAGAGAAAGGTGATTTTATTCCAAAAGCCGCAGATGGGGAAAAGGCCAGGTTTATGCCTCAAATAAGCCATGTCAGATTTTTAAGCTGAGTGCAAGGGTTTAAAAAGGGAAACTTGGTATGGGAAAACCTTCAGTAGTGGCACAGGGTATTTTGTTTCGATGGCTTATGATGGGTGGTGGTCCTCCCAGGGTGCTGGTTGGTGTTATCTCAGTTGCAGTCATGTTATGGATCAACTGTCTCATGAATATCCCAAGTCAGGAGGTCCCATAGTCAGGCTGTTTTAAGATTAGCCCTGAGATTTCTAAGCAAGGATACATTCAGATAAGTGTACGTGGTTCAAGGGAGTGTCTGGTAGATAAAGGGAGAAAAGACATTTCTAAACATGTGTCATGGTTTAAGATTAAGAAAGAGGGAAAAAACCTAAAAATACATTTTAAGGCTGAGATCTCAGTTACAACTAGGAAAGACCTGGATGTATCATGCAGATTCTTTACCGATGTAAATGTCCCCCAGGAAAGACAGGGGTTTGCGGGGCCACTTCTGTTTGCTGACTCTCTGATAGCCATCTCAAAATGTGTCAAAGAAATATATTTTGGGGTAAATATTTTTATTTCCTTTACCCTCAACTCCAGGCTTTCATTGCTGTAGGAAATGTCTGAGCAATTCTCTCACCTCAGCCTCCCAAGTAGCTGGGAACACAGGTTCAAGACACTGTGCCTGTGACTTTCGTTTTTAATATAATATCAAAATGTAATGCTGTTATGTTAAAATCGGTGTAACTTTTGGCCAGGCTTGGTGGTTCAGTCTGTCATCCCAGCACTTTGGGAGGCCGAGACGAGTGGATTGCCTGAGCCTGCAGGGTCAAGACCAGCCCGGGCAACTTAGTGAGACCTCATCTCTACAATAAATAAAAAATTACAATAAATAAAAAATTAGTAGTAGCATGCACCTGTAGTTCCGACTACTTGGAAGGCTGAGGCGGAAGGATCGCAGGAGCCCAGCTGGTCGACACTGGAGTCATCGTAAGTATGCCAACTCCAGCCTGGGCGACGGACTGAGATTCCAACTCAAAAAAAAAATCTGCGTAACTTTTATTCTGTAATCCTTCTCATTGCTTCCAAGCTGAGGAGATTTTAGCCTTTCAGGATACTATACTTTTCTTTTTTCAGCTAGTTTTCAAAACCTTATTTTCCCCATGGGATTATTTAATTTAGCTGACTTTAACCCTAGCATATAAGAGAGGGTATGGATCCCATTATGCTCCCTCTCAAGATTGAGGATCCAATTATTCCAAGAATACTCATTAAATAATCCTTCCCTCTCTTTCTGAGAAAGTTACTCTAGCAAATTTCAAACACTTCTGTGCTTTCATTCTTTTTCTATGGCCTATGTTTCTATACTTTTGAGTACACGTCTTTTTAAGAATCTTAACTAGACAGCTCTAGCCAAATAATTTTAATTCCTTCATCATTTCTATTTTGTTTCAGAATCTCTGATAATATTGTGCATATACTTTCCCATTATATTTAGTAGTTTTTTTTTTTCTCTCAAATATTTCATTCACTCTGGAATCCTTTTAACACTTATAAAGAGTTGGATTTGCATTAAGCCCACAGGTTATTTTGAGGAGGGCAATTGAGTTTTGCAATCTTCTGTCTTCTGCTTCCTGAATGTGTTTCCCATCTCTCTCTACTCAGTTTTCTTTCCTTCCTGTCATTTCCCAGGAGGTCCTCCACTGCTCCTACAGTTCTCATTAATCTCATTATCATGTGCATTGTATATTTTTTGTTTCTATTCCTAAGAGAATAGCTTTTTCTCATCACTCTCTGACAGGTGTTCCTGGGAAAGTGAGTGCCTTTTATTTGACATATTTGCCATGAAGCTAGTCTTTTCTCTAAACTCTCCCACGGTCTAATTGTGTTTATAGAAACTATGGGAAACACCTGTCCATCACCAACTGCACAAAGAGTCTTGTGCCTGCAGACTGCCAGGTACCTATCTAGGGCTCCTAGGGACACAAACAAGAGCTCAGAGAAATTCTGATGGCCCTTGCAATGCTGCCCATGAGAGTGTGGTTGAGGATGGGCAGTTGGGTAAGAGAGACTCTTAGTCAGACACTGCAGCCATGATGTCCCTTCCTTTCTATTCAACATGTCCAGGGAAGATTTGACCATCTAGTCGGCCATCTCAAAACTTTCCATCCTGACGTAAAGGTTGGGGATCTGATAGAGACTGTCTCATTGTTAAACCTAACGTTTATATCAAAACGGTGAGTAGAAGGGGAAAAAAGCTGTGACCCACTTCAGCTCCACAGATTTCTAAATTAGGGTGACCTGGCATCCTGTATACACATATACAGGACAGGTCCTGTATTTAATAGTTTTGTCCTGTATCCTGTATTTCTTTGTCAGGATGCCCTAGAAGTCCTGTATTCAGTTTTTTTTTTCCAATAAATTATGCAAATTCAGCAGTTAGAGCTAATTTGCCACTCCATTAATTGAGGCCTGAATCACTAAAATGGCACCACTACAGAAATCCCGACCTCCACAATCAAGGTCTCAGTGAGTCCTGTGGTCTTTCCTGTGGGTGCGACTGGGGGTGGGAGAGGGGAAAAGAGCTGAGAATTACAATGACTTATTTTTCATACTCCAGAAAGGAAGAGACTGTTGTTTGGCCTAAGTGCCAAGTTGTGAACAAGTCACCACCACTCATTAGCGCTGCCTTCAGATCAGTCCTCATGTTCTGAAGACCAGCCAGTCCACATTAGCCTCTCACCCAAGACCCGGTTTCTGAAGGGAAGCAAGTCAGTGATGCCACAATAAGCACTAGTCCTAAAGGCTGTTGCTTCTAAAGTCCACCCACCCCACCCAAGCCCCTGGTGAGACAGAGAAGTGACTCCTCTTAGGAGCCTGGGGGTCCCCCAAGCTTGAAAATAAGGAAAATCTTGTGTTCCTTCAAGGGAAATTCCAGGCACCTAGCTAATTTTTTTCTTAACTTTTTGCAAGTTGTTTTATCTACAATGCCAACTTTTAAAAGGTCACTAAAGTTAAGCAGACAACAAACTAGGCAGACATTGCTTTACAAAAAAAAGGGAAAGACCAAAATACCACTTTCTATAGAGACTCCACAGCAGTTTTATGCAGAGCAAAGAAAAAGGAAACTTTCAATCATACTAGAAGAAACTCAGTCATAGGCATGAAATCTGTACTCAAACTACAACTACACATGCAATGAGGAAAATATTCTGCTAATACAACTGATTTATTGCTGCATTTGTCTACTGTTTGTCTAATATGAACAATTATAAACAGAGCAATGCAACTAGTATTTGGAACAATCCTTACAGTGTTACAATGTCAGGCACAACATTTCACTTCTCTTCACAACACTGGTTCTCTTTGCGTACCTGGGCTTCCTCCTCTTCAGTAAAGTCATTTTTTGACATTGAAGGTCTTGTGAATTTCCTCAGGAGTTTTCCCCTTGATGCTATTGGCAACAGTCTTGCATATAACATCAAGCAAACCTTTGATGTCTAAGTCGTCTGCAGCCAGAATAAGTTCAAAAGGTGTTCCTTGATCAACTTTCAGGAATTCTTGGTCCCAAATGGGAATATCATCTGTTTGCTTTTCTTTGTTTTCATCCTCAGGAGGAGGGTCACCCTTGTGGTGGGTGTACCACTGAATGACCTTTTCTAAAATTGCTGCATTGACATTTGAGAGAGGAGCTAGGTCATCACCTCCTTCATTCCCAAATCTTCCAACATTGTCTCAATAGCCACAGATTGTTTGGCAATCTCCACATCAACTTCAAATATCTCACCATCAGAACTCTGCAACTCAATTGAAGGCATGAAGCTGGGTCTCGGGGAGATGGCCAGCCGAGGCTGATGAGAGCTGGGCAGCGTTAGCACAACAGGAGGAGAGTGGAGGACAGTGGAGAACAAGCCCATGCCTACCTAATCTGAAGAAGGAAATAAGCTACTTGATAAGCAAGAAAGTAATAGGAGCTTAAAATAATAGGCAAGGAACTTTAAAGTCAGAAGATGTTTTGCTCCCTACAGAAACTAAAGATCCCTGAGTTGTTTTTCAGAAACCCAGACCCCCACCAAAAAGGTCCACTGGCATAGAGACTTCAGATAAGGGAAATGAAGGACTAAATTCTGACCACTCTTCTTTGTTAGGGTACAGATAGGGTGAGGGTGGATGGAGAGACAAGGGGAGGTGTAGCACCAGTTACCCAGAGATCTGAGTAAATGCAAAGAATTGCAACACACAAAGAGACAGAGAAAGAAAAGTTTATTTAAAAGTAAATTAGAGAGAGAAAGAGAAGGAGAGAGAAGATTCACCTCCCCAACGTGGGGGAGGGGGCCAAAGCCAGGAAGCCTGGCGACAGCCATAGCTCAAAGAGCACATGGCCACACCAGACTCTAGCAAGGCAATGGCCACTGGGTACTTGTGGTTGAGTTCTTTTAACCATTCCCCTAGATGGGAGAAGATCATTAAGGTGATAAGGTGGTGGTCTGCTCCTCATCATCACAAAGGGGCAGGCAAGTGCAGGTACTGACATCAGGTGATGGACAGCAGACAGAAGGGTGGGTTAGTCACATGATTGCTGCCATGGTGGGGTTTATCTGTGTCAGGTAGGACACAAAGGGCTGATTAGGTTAACTTGGGGAGTTTGGGCCTGGAGGGGTTTTTTTCCCTGCAAGAGACTTGTTAGACATTTGCAGTTCACAAATTCCTTGACCAAAGGTGGTGGTATTCTCAGTTTTATGACTCTGGCCAGCCAAAGAGTGATCTTTGATTGGCCTTGACAAGGAAGCTAAAAGTTTACTAGAGATTATTATGCTAAACCATGAATTGAAAGGTTGGGCTGTCCTGGTCTTGCATCTGATAGAGATTTGATGAGGGGGGATGGGATAGGCTTCTGCATGTCCTGCAGTAGAATGTCTGAATGCTTTCTAATGGCTATGCTGAGACAAAAAGACTAAACAGAATAAGCTAAGTTTTTTCTAGGTTTCTATAGGTACCACCTTTCAGGGTCTGTGTTCAACGATTATCAGTTAATTATGAAGTATTGTCAACTAATTTTTTTTCTGAGTTGGAGCCTCACTCTGTTGCCCAGGCCAGAGTGCAGTGAAACACTCATGGCCACCAAAACCTCGACTGGCTGGGTTCAGGCAATCCTTCCACTTCAGCCTTCCAAGTAGTTGGAACTACAGGCCTGTGTTACCATGCCCAGCTTTTTTTTGACTGATTGTAGAGATGAGGTCTCGTCAAGTTGCCCTGGCTGGTCTCGAACCCCTGAGCTCAGGCAATTCACTCGCCTCGGCCTCCCAAAGAGCTGGGATTACAGGCAGAACCACCGAGCCCGCCCTGTACTCAGCCCTCACCAGGTCCTCCGCGCGACCCCACCCAGCTTCAGGGAACCGGAACCTGAGAGAAGAGGATGGGTAGTGTGAGGGGTTAGAGTGCAAAGGACAGGAGGGAGGTAGTTGAGGTGGTGTGCTAGAGTCTGAGGAAAAGTCCCCGGAACTCGGTTACCTTGGCGACTTTAGCCGGAGGGATCCAGAGCTGTCGCAACCTGCCGGTTGCAGCTTCTGTTCTCCCACCCTCCCTTTGGTTTAGCTCCGCCCCCTTCTCCCTAGAGGCTGGAAGCCGACGCCGACCTGGACGCTGACGCGGTTGCCTAGCGACACTCTTTTCCCAAGATGCTTAGGGTGTTGTTGTGGTCTTCCTAGCCAATAAGAGGGCGAAGCGAGCTCGCCGCTTGCCAATAGACTACGAGACCGAGCCCCGCGACGGTTAAACGGGAAGGAAGGCCAGGGTGGCCGATCAGTGCGGCTTGAGGGGCTCGCCACCTGCGGGAGGCAGTGCGAGTCCGGCGGCGAGCCCGGCCATGCCGTCCCGGGCGGAGGACTATGAAGTGCTGTACACCATTGGCACAGGCTCCTTTGGCCGCTGCCAGAAGATCCGGAGGAAGAGTGACGGCAAGGTGAGCGCGGGCCTCTTCCCTGTGCCCCCCCCACCCCCGCTTAGGTTTCGTCAGCCCCGGGACGAGCGCACCAAAGGGAACCGAGGGGCCTGGGGGACTGGGTGCCTGGAAGACTCTTCCGTTTCCCCTGTGTCGCTTAAAGGATGGGAGACTACGTCTTCGAGATATTTTTCCCCCCACCTTTTCCCATTTCTCTCCGTTTCTCTCTCCCGCTTTGACTTGCTGAGGGCCTTCCGCTGGCGACGGGTAGCAAACTCTTGAGCTGTTGTTAGGGAAGAATGATCCTTTCAGAAAGGGGCAGAACCTCTAGAGCCCGAAGCCTTGTATTTGTAGTCGGAAGTGTCTTAAAATATCCATTATGCGGATTATTGGATTCACATTTTCCAGTGTGTGTAGGTAGATCGCCTACAGAAAGAAACATTGGAGAGAATGCCTGGCTACTGATGGAGGGTTCCCTTAGTAAGGTCTCTCATCCTGGGAAAGCTTGACCGGTTGGAATGGTCAGGGACTTTGAGCACCTCTACCCCAGTTTTGACCAAAGTACCTTTTTTGCCAACCTCCCACTAAGCAACTGAGGGGAATGGACTGGGGGAGGCTTCTGTGCCTCATTCTCCTCTTTGCCCCGGAGCATCGTGTACTGTTTAAAAGATTATGGAAGTAAACTCGGGGATCCTTAAGTTTATTGAGCTAAATTAGATGATAAGGACCTTGATTGTAGGATATATGTAAAAGGAAGGTAATTTTTTAAAACTTTGGAACTTTCATTTTTTTTGAGCATAACAAGTTCATTCATAACTAGGAAATTCTTATTTCAGATATTAGTTTGGAAAGAACTTGACTATGGCTCCATGACAGAAGTTGAGAAACAGATGCTTGTTTCTGAAGTAAATTTGCTTCGTGAACTGAAACATCCAAACATCGTTCGTTACTACGATCGAATTATTGATCGAACTAACACAACGCTGTACATTGTGATGGAATATTGTGAAGGAGGGGATCTGGCTAGTGTAATTACAAAAGGAACCAAGGAAAGGTAAATGTAATCTTTTAAATGTAAGCTGAAAATGGGTCTGGTTTCATTTCTGTTAAGCATCTTGTTTTAGGATCGGGTACTAAGTACTCAGTGATATGGAAGAGTGTACTTGTATTTGGTAAGTCCACAGTACTTTAGGAAATCCTTGATTTATTTTGTATCAAAAGAATAACTTATTTACCTATTTGTACTTTAGATAATTTACATTATCCCATCTTGGTAGTTATTTTATTTGGAAGTTATGTGCTGTATAACTGTTTTGGTTTCAGACAATACTTAGATGAAGAGTTTGTTCTTCGAGTGATGACTCAGTTGACTCTGGCCCTTAAAGAATGTCACAGGCGAAGTGATGGTGGCCATACTGTACTGCATCGGGACCTGAAACCAGCGAATGTTTTCCTGGATGGCAAGCAAAATGTCAAACTTGGAGACTTTGGCCTAGCTAGAATATTAAACCATGATACAAGTTTTGCAAAAACATTTGTTGGGACACCTTATTACATGTCTCCTGTAAGTATTTCAGGATTTAGATTCTTTTTTAAACTTCTTAATGATAAGCAACTGTGGGTTGTCTGAGCAGGGAAATTGAATTGTTTGTTTATTACTCTCTAGTACCTGAGAATTAATAGCACTACTTCATTTTATGTTTATATTTTTCCACATGGGCCACCAGACCAGTAAACTGTATCAGTGATTCAAGCATTTAATGAATGACTATCATGCACTAAGCTCTGGGATTACAAAGCTGAAACCAGTTTTGTTTCTGTCTTCAAAATCAGTATTCCAAAATACTGGTCATCTGCATCAGACTCACTTGGAGTTTTTTTTTTTTTTTTGAGTTGTTATCTCTGTCGCCCAGGCTGGAGTGCAGTGGCGTGCTCACAGCCACCCCAGCCTAGACCTGCTGGGCTCCGACGATCCTTCTGCCTCAGCCTTCCAAGTAGCCGGAACTACAGGCGTATGCTGCTACACCCAGCTAATTTTTTGTTTATTGTAGAGACGAGGTCTCACCAAGTTGCCTGGGCTGGTC
>CAUYQG010066930.1:0-28930 GCA_963574415.1 Tarsius wallacei | reverse complement strand
CCAATTTGTTGAGTTTTTATCATAAAGGGTGTTGAATTGTAAGTTCTTTTTCTGCATCTATTGAGATGATTATAAGGTTTTTGTCCTTCATTCTGTTGATGTGATATATTATATTTGTTGATTTGCATATGTAGAACCATCCTTTCATTCCTGGGATAAATCCCACATAGTCACAACGTATTATCTTTTTGATGTATTGTTGGATTCAGTTTGCTAGTATTTTGTTGAAGATTTTTGCATCTATGTTTATCAGGGATATTGGCATGTAGTTTTCTTTTTTTGGTTGTGTCCTTGTCTGGTTTTGAAATCAGAATAATGCTGCCTTATAGAATAAGTTTGGAAGAATTTCTTTATCTTCAACATTTTTGGAATAGTTTTGGAAACACTGGTATTAGTTCTTCTTTAAAATGTTGGTAGAATTCACAGTAAAGCCATTCAGTCCTGAGTTTTTCTTTGTTGGGAGACTTTTTATTATTGATTCAATCTTGTTACTTGTTATTGGTCTGTTCCGATTTTTTTATTTCCTTTTGGGTCAATCTTTTTTTTTTTTTTTAGAATTTAACTCTTTATTGATAATTGATAAGTGCAGAGAACGTAAATGGAGCACATAGGCATAGGCAGCCCAAGTGTTAGTGCCATCAGAAGAACCCATCTCTAAACTAGCTCCTGAAGAAGGATGACATTCTAGAAGTCATCCAATATGATGATGAGAAAGAATTCAGTTTCGGCAGGTGGTGCGTTTACGAGCGTCAATTCCCTCTGATTTTGTCTACACTTGGCCCTTTTGTTCTTAAACCAAACCTGCACTTTTGTTATCAGTCACACCAGTACCAATGCGTATTGCAAGGTTCCTTCTTGTGAATGCATCAGGGTATTGAGTTCCAGCTCCTGCCGCTGCCACAGTGTGAACCTAACGTGCCGGATTCGCTGCCGGTTGAAGGGCTGGGTCAATCTTAGTAGGTTGTATGTGTCCAGGAATTAATTCATTTTCTCTAGGTTTTCCAATTTGTTGGCTTATAGTTGTTTATTACTTATCTTCAATTATCCATTGTGTTTCTATAGTATCAGTTGTAATGTTTACTTTTTCATGTCTGATTTTTTTTTTAAGATATGGGGTCTCACTGTGTTGCCCAGGCTGGAGTGCAGTGGATAGTCACAGGCATGATCATAATGCACTACAGCCTCAAACTCTTGGCCTCAAGTGATCTTCCTCTCTAAACTTTCTCAATAGCTGGGACTACAGGTGTGTGCCACCATGCCTGTCTTCTGATTTTAATTATTTTGGACTTCTCTCTTTTTTTCTTAATCTACCTAATTATTTTTCCTTTTTTTTTTTTACCAACTTTTTTTTTTTGTATTTTTTAAAGTCTCTATTTCTTTTCGTTCTGCTCTGATCTTTATTATTTCTTTGCTTCTACTAAATTTGAGTTTGGTCTGTTCTTGCTTTTCTAATACCATGAAGTTCATCATAAGGCTGTTTATTTGAAAGATTTCTATTTTTTTGATACAAACATTTATTGCTATAAACTTCCCTCTTAGTACTGATTTTGCTGTATCCTATAGGTTTTGGTATCTTGTGCTTCCATTTTCATTTGTTTCAAGAAATTTTTAAATTTCCTTATTAATTTATTCATTGACCCAGTGGTTGTTCCGGGGCATGTTATTTGATGCCCATTCATTTATATCTTTTCCATAGTTCCTCTTGTTATTGATTTCTAGTTTTATTCCATTGTGGTCAGATAAGATATTGACATAATTTATATTTGTTGAGATTTGTTCTGTGGCCTAATATATGGTCTATCCTGGTGAATGTTCCATGAACATACATTATCTTTAATCTTCACAATGATCCTGTGAGGTAGACACCATTATCTCTATTTTATAGATAAGGAAACCAAGGCTCAGGAAGGCAGAATAACTTGCCCTAAGTCACATAGTGTAAGGGGCAAAGCTGAGTTTTGAGCCCACGTCTCCTAATTCCAAAGTCTGGATCCTTCCTGTGAGAACATTTGCCTCACGTTCGACTTCAACATACACACCTAAGACTAGTGCTTAAGCTTAAAGCTGTTAACATTTTCCCTCACAGGAACCACTATTGAACCAAGTCTTCCTGTCTTGTTTATGACCAGTTGAGTTTTTGAAGTACAGAACTTGATAGGTGTGGAATAATGGAAAGAACCTGGACCTGGAAGTGAGGCAGACTTGAGCTTGGGTTCTGGCTACACACTTGGCTGTACCAACTCAAGGCAGCCACCTCAACATAATAAGGCTAATTTTCTTCAACTATCAAATGCTGATGTAGGATTAAATGAGAACATATGCAAAGCCTCTCATAGAACACTAAGTGTGGTGATGCTCACACTTCTTAGTTGTGTCGTCCCCTTCTCTGGAATCTCATTTAATTTTGGTCTGGAACCATGTGTGGTGGTTCACACCTGTAATCCCAGCACTTTGGGAGGTGGAGGGGAGGGGATTGCCTGAGCCCAGGGGTTTGAGACCAGCTTGGGCAACCTGCTGAGACCTTGTCTCTATAATAAATAAATTTCATTTTATTTATTTATTTATTTTTGAGTTGGATTCTCACTCCGTCGCCCAGACTGGAGTGCAGTGGCCGCTCCCAGCCACCGCAGCCTCGACCTGCTGGGCTCCGGCGATCCTTCTGCCTCAGCCTTCCAAGTAGCTGGAACTACAGGCACGTGCTACCACACCCGGCTAATTTTTTGATTTATTGTAGAGGTGAGTTCTCGCCAAGTTGCCCAGGCGGGTCTCGAACCCGCAGGCTCAGGCAGTCCACTCACCTCAGCCTCCCAAAGCAGGGGATTACAGGCTGAGCCACCGAGCCCAGCTCCCAGGGCCTTCTAATGTGCCACAACGGTTGGAAACCGCTGCTCCAGAAAATTCACATCTTACAACTGGAGAACTGCATGCATATCCTGCACCATCTAGACTCTTCATTAAAGTGCCTTTATTGAATTGTACTTGGGCTTTATGTCTAAGGTGAATGACTCCAGGAAGTAACGGTGTGACTCTTGTTACTGGAATTCTGGGGGGATATTGTTGTCAAGAGCCCTTTTCATGAAGACACAGGAAAGATTTTTGTTGGGTATAGCACCAAAGAAGACTGCAGTCCTCCCAAGCATCTTGTTTGTGTTTGTCTTTAGATGCCAGGAATCACATAACTAACACTATTTGTAGTAGCTGCTGCAAAGCTCATGACCAAAGTCATGGTCCATCTTTATCACCTACATAGAATTTTAGGGTATATGTGTTATGTATTGATGTGTTCCCTCTTTATTTTTTTGTCCTTTTCTCTTCACCCTCCTCAATTTTTCCATAATAATTAATACTTTCTTTTAAAAAATTTTTTCATAATCTTTCTAATTGAGATAATTCATACACGATAACATTTACCCTTTTAATGTATACAATCCAGTGGTTTTTAATACATTTACAAGATTGTGTAACCATCACCTCTACCTAATTCCAGAACAGTTTAATCGCCCCCAAAAGAAACTCCATACCCATTAGCAGTCACTCCTCATTTCCTCCTGCCCACAACCTACTTTCTGTCTCTGTGAATTTACCTTTCTGAACATTTCCTATTAATGGACTCATCAATGTGTGACTCTCTGCATCTGGCTTCTTTGACTTAGCATAACGCTTTCAAGTTTCTTCCATGTTGTAGCATGTATCAGTACTTTATTCCTGTTTATGGTTGCATAATATTCCATCGCATGGATATACCACATTCTGTTTATCCATTTGTCTGTTGATTCGGGTTTCCACTTTTTGACTATTATGTCCTATGCAGCTAAGAACATGCATGTCCACATTCTTATGTGAACATGTTCCCGTTCTCTTGGGTATATGCTAGAAGAATGGTTTTCTGGGTCATACAGTACTCTGTGTTTCATTTTTTGAGACCCCTTTCTCATTTAAAATAATGTTTTTGTCTTGTGTCATTGACTGTGTCTTAGTAAGCCACTGCAGATCCCTCTTTTGGAATGAGGCAGAGTATAAATAAAAAAATAAATAAATCGCAAAGCACTCCCAAGCCATCTGTTTAATAATCTGTGCTAGAACTTTGCCAGGATTCTATATTGAGCCGTTTGGTCTATAGTTTCCAGAAATACCTTCTGTCTCCTTGTAAAAATGAGAACGTTTTCTCATCTGCAATGTCCTCAGGGTTTATCTGGGTTGTTTTTCAGTCCTACCTGCAAAAGGTATTTCATGACTCTGGAGTCTCATCTGAATCAGAGCTCATCTATAAGCACAAAAGCTCTCACCATCTACCTTCTCATCTTTCTTGTGATACACTTACTTTTTTTACATCGAAGTAATTCGTGCACATGGTTAAAAATAAACGAGAACAGCAGAGCCTGAGTGGTAAGTCCCCTACCACCTCCTTCCCACCCCTAGTCCTGTTCCCCAGAGGCAACTGCTTCCACTTTTTTAGCTCTTTATTCTGGGAGTTGCTTCCCTGTCTCTAAATAATATGCTAATGCTGTTGTTCCTCGGTTTTTCAAGTTTAAGCATCCTTTATTGATTTATAACTATGAAAGGTGAGGATTTAGTTCACATATGTCATCCAAGTAATCCTCCCCCTACCCTACTCCCAATATGGTTACATATCTGTTATATTTAGTTCCCCTAAATAAAAATAAAATCTGTTGGTTACCTTAGTTGCTTTATTTTTTATTTTATTTTTTTGAGTTGGAGTCTCACTCTGTCACCCAGACTGGAGTGCAGTGGCCGCTCCCGGCCACCGCAGCCTCAACCTGCTGGACTCCGGCGATCCTTCTGCTTCAGCCTTCCAAGTAGCTGGAACTACAGGCATGCGCTACCACGCCCGGCTAATTTTTTGATTTATTGTGGAGATGAGGCCTCATCAAGTTGCCCAGGCGGGTCCCGAACCCGCGGGCTCAGGCAATCCACTCACCTCAGCCTCCAAAAGCGCGGGATTACAGGCTGAGCCACCGAGCCGGCTCCTTAGTTGCTTTGAATGGCATATTTACATCTTTATGTTTTGTTCCACCAGCTGTTGATAGTGATTTGGATTCACTACTTTGTAGAATAAAAATGTCATCACTCCTACCTTTCCTTTTCGGCTGCCCTTTCCCGCTTCTGTCTTCTAAACCTTTACTCAATGCTCAATGTTGATGACATTTATATTCTAGTTTTCTAATCTTCATCAGGTGTTCTGTGCTTTGCCTATAGGTTTGGTTGGTTCTGAAAGTTTGAATCCAATAAATAGTGTTTATGTTTTGTGACAATGTAAATATTGTTTATTACAGAGTCACACAGTGTTCTATAATTAACTTTCTTTTAGCTCTTCATAGGTTTGAATTGCATTTCTTCTCCTTCTCCTTTCCTTCCCCTCCCCCTTCCCCTTTTTATTCTTCTCTCTCTCTCTCTTCTTTTTAGTAGAAGAACAGGGAGGGCCTCACTATGTTGCCCAGCCTGGACTCGAACTCCTGGGCTCAAACAATCCTTCTGAGTGTCTGGGCATGTGCCACAGGCTCAGCTTATTCTTTTCTTTTTACCAGAATATGCCCTTGTCATTTCCTCAAGTTTGCTTCCACCTTTCCTGCATAAGGAGTAGATGTCCCCTATTTCCCAGGGACCTGTCACACAGTCTTCTGCCCTCCTGCCACATAGCTGTTGGTCTGGGACTTCTTCCCTTCACCGATGCTGAAGAGAGGCTATTTTGGTTATATCAAAACAGTCATTTAGAAAAGATTTTAAAACTTATGTTCTGAAAGCAGAAGTAACTTCATGATGCTAAATACAGAAGTTTCATTAATGAGGAAAGCAGTCCTGCAAAACAAAATGGCGATAGATATTCACACTGTGTCCCAAGGAGGCACTTACACCGTTATACACACTAAATGCTGTACCTTCATCCCAGATGAATCAGGGAACACAGCAACAATGCTGAACCAAATGAAAATGAGTATCCATGACATAAGTAATTCAAATGCATACAGTAAGGAGGTGCTTGGGAAGGTTTCAGACTGGTTCTCAAACATTTTCTCTTGGATCCTGTCGGGTCTTAAAGGTATTCTATCAGGAATAGGAAAGTTTCTCCTAACTATGTTAATAATAGGAGTCTTTTTTTTTTTTTTTTGAGTTGGAGCCTCACTCTGTCGCCCAGACTGGAGTGCAGTGGCTGCTCCTAGCCACTGCAGCCCCGACCTGCTGGGCTCTGGTGATCCTTCCGCCTCAGCCTTCCAAGTAGCTGGAATTACAGGCACACGCTACCATGCCCAGCTGATTTTTTGATTTATTGTAGAGATGAGGTCTTGCCAAGTTGCTCAGGTGGGTCTCGAACCCGCGGGCTCAGGCAATGCACTCACCTCAGCCTCCCAAAGCGCGGGATAATAGTAGGAGTCTTAATATATGTCTCCTTCAAACCAAGTCTCTAACCCACAAAAAACATTAGAGGGAAGAAGTCATGTGCATGTTCAGGCTGAAGCAGCAAAACATAAATAACTCTATGATGGATATCATGACTTAACTGACAGTGGAATGATGAAGAGACCCACTGCTACTAATCATGATTGTTGTAATGTTTGGTTGCTTAGGGTTACTGCCCTGCATGCACCTGTATTCCTTAGAATTATAAGAGTGTGCTGACCCTTCCTGGAACAGAATGAGTCACTGACCCATGGTTGTATTCACAGTTAGTAAAATAGATTGTTATTCATTTCTGTGATCGATAATTAAAATTAGACATACAATTAGATTAATCTTGTAACCATAACCAGTACACTCTTTTATTTTGTTGTATTCATTGACTAATGATGTATCCCAATAAATAATGTTTTGTTTTGTAGCAAGATCCACTAACTCCTTTGCCGAGAGTTACTGATAAATGAAAGTTACAAGTTCCCGGGCCGGGTACCAAGAATACACAGACAATGAATGTTATCATTGACAAAACACAGTTGTAATTGGAATCTTATAAAATGCTTTGTAAGTCATGTAGTTTGATGTTAATCAATAGCAAACCTCAATGCTTATGCTGTAAAATCTGAGGAGCTGAGCTGGCCTTGGTATCTGAGGAGCTGAACTGGCTTGTCTCCCTGAATTCTGAATTCAGAAATAAACTTCTTTCTTCCCAGTTCCCTGCCTCTTGGGTTTCCGTGGCCAGCTAGAGAGCAGCTGTGTATTCCACAGACCATTTCAATGCCTTGGGCCTGGCAGTCCCTTCTCCCTCCTTCCCCCCCTTCCTCTGTTTCTCCTTCCCTCCCGCCCATCCTCCTTTTCACCCTTCCTTCCTCTCTCTATTTCTTCTTTGTTTATGCTCTCATCTTGCTGCTCCACGTCTTTAATTTCTCAAGGAGTTTATGGTATGTAGATTTTCTGAGTCCCTTGTGTCTGAAAGTGTCATTACTCTACCCTTACACTTGAATGGTAATTTAGACAGATATAGAATTCTTGGTTGAAAATTGCTTTTGTCGTAGGATGTTGAAGGCATTGTTCTAGTCTTTGCTAATGAGAATCCTGAGGCCAGTCTGATTCTTTTTTCTTTTTCTTCTTCTAAGGAAATGTTTAGGATCTGGATCTACTATTATACAGATATTAAACAAATTTTCCTACTGTCCAGTACCTTCTAATGATATTTTTATTTCTGTGATCCTATCTTTAATTTCCATGAGCTCACACTTATTTTCTTATTGGTCATTTTCAAAGCATTCTGTTTAGGGTCACAACGCCTCAAATCTCTCTGAGGATGGCAATTAAATATTTAAAATTTTCATTTGTCTTCTGCTTCCCAAATGATTTCTCTTTCCTATGGCACACCCTCCCTCACTTATTTACCCTTGTCTCTTTTTCATGCTGGGGGATTTTTTTTTTCAGTGCCTGATGATCTTTGTCTTTTCATTTTTAAGAGTGAGCCAGGCTGGTCAGCTGGCAGATTTTATTTCATTGTGTAACCAAGAATTCTTCTTTGAAAATTTTTTAAAATCACTCACCTTTTTAAAAAACTTTTTTAGCCAGGCTCGGTGGCTTAGCCTGTAATCCCGCGCCTTGGGAGGCTAAGGTGAGTGGATTGCCTGAGCCCGCGGGTTCGAGACCTGCCTGGGCAACTTGGCGAGACCTCATCTATACAATAAATCAAAAAATTAGCCGGGCGTGGTAGCGTGCACCTGTAGTTCTGGCTACTTGGAAGGCTGAGGCGGAGCCCAGCAGGTCGAGGCTGCGGTGGCCGGGAGCGGCCATTGCATTCCAGTCTGGGAAAGAGTGAGATTCCAACTCAAAAAAAAATAAAAAATAAAAAGAATAAAAAACTTTTCTTATAAATATGCTTTTCTGAAAAATGAAGAGAACAGGAATAAAAATTGTACACAAGTGCCCACACTCATGTAAATGCATGTACACACACACACCCCCAAGAGTCTAAAATTCTAGTCAAAAGCTATATTTCACAAAAGAGAATTATAGTCATGTTGATGGCTTGCCAAACCTCAAGCGGTGACAAACTCCACAGAGTGTCCTGAAAGGGATGCCTTTGCAAAACCATGTCTCTCCAGATGGCTTGGATTAGGGATGTTTAAAAACACATGGCAGCATTCGCTTGGTTTAGAATTCATAGTAAATTCAGTAGATAAAATAATGCAAATTTGAAACCCTACCCTGTGTATCAGAAAAATCATCAAATCTTATGATTGCTCTTAGGGGAAGTTGCATGTGATGTGTTGATTTTTAAATGATCTAATTGAAATAATAAAATTAACCAAGACAAGGTTTAAAAGAAAGGATTAAAATATAAGTAAAAACTTTCTCCTCTGCAGAATATCTATCCCTTTCAGCTGTCATATCCAATCAATTTGTCTGGGATTCGACAGCCAATTGTCATTTCCTGAGATCCGCTATGTAAAGAGGCTGTGTTACAGAGGTGGCATGAAAAAATGGAAAAATAATTCCAGAGAGCGATGCTGAGAAAAGCAGAAAGTTCCTTAAAGACTGCAAAGTTTTGCCACACCTCTTCGCCTTACTGGTAACAGCAGATGAGCACTGGCACGCAAGGGTTTCCTTGATGTGTGTGACTTTTCCTCCTGTGAACTCTATAAGCAAGGGTGCTCTCGGCCTACGTTTTGGGAGATTATCTTGCCTTGTCTGTGATCTTACATCATGGACAGCGATGTCATACATTGTATCCTCTGGCCCAAGATGGAGGATGGCTGCCCCAGGACCCCAAAAGACTGCATCTTCACAAGCTCAGCTCCCACCGTCCCTTCCCTGTGTCTGAAATCCTCCGTGTCCCACCCTGGGATCCCACAGCTAAACAGCAACAAACAGCTCCTGGAAAAGCACCACCATGTGGGAACGGTATTCACATAATGATGTATACTACTGTGTGCCCCTGGCAACACAACGAAAGCACTCTGCTGACATGGGAAAATTTCCACTAAGTGAAGGCTCACTCAGGGACTCACAACCTTCCAGAAGATCAGCAGGGGGGAAGACATGGGCCAAAGAGGCTACAAATTTAGAATCAGGGCCAGGCGCGGTGGCTCACGCCTATAATCCCAACACTTTGGAAGGCTGAGACGGGAGGATGGCTTGACCCCAGGAGTTTGAGACCAGCCAAGGCAACATAGCAAGGCCTCGTCTGCAAAAAAATCAAAATATTAGCCGAATGTGGTGGTCTCTGCCTGTAGTCCCAGCTACTCAGGATGCTGAGGCGGAAGGATCATCTGAGCCTAGAAAGTCGAGGCTGCAGTGAGCCACGATTGTGCCACTGCACTCCAGCCTGGATGACAAAGTGAGACCCTGACTCAAAGGAAAAAAATTAAAATAGAGGCAGAAGATTTTAAGCAACTGTTGCTGGGCTTAGAAGGACTTGAATCTCAAAGCAACATGGTATTTAGTCCCTCCAGAAGGAACACATTTTGAGCTTTTTCCAAGCACAAAAGCAAGGACTGTGGCTTTTAATGGCCAGAGGAGCCCACAGACCAAGCAGATGTGCTTCCTCAGCAGCAAGGACACACACGCAGAGAGAGATGGGAGGAGGGATGGAAGGAGAACCGGGAGGTCCCTGGGCTCAGGATTTGGGTGGATTCACGAATATTTCTATTGCAGATTTAATTTGTTTTAGCAACAGAGAGATTTTCTTAGCCAGTCTTGAATTCTGATCAATAGTTTTGCATGCATGCCCACTTAACCTGTGTAACTAGAGATGTATTTTATTGTTTAATTTATTTTTTGTCTTTATTTTTCTTTTTTTGAATTGGAGTCTCACTCTTTGTTGCCCAGGCTGGAGTGCAGTGGCATGCTCACAGTCACCGCAGTTTCGACCTGCGGGGCTCAGGAGATCCTTCCGCCTCAGTCTTCCAAGTAGCTGGAAATATATATATATTTTTTTAATAAGTGGAAAAGGGCTGGTTGCAGTGGCTCAGACCTGTAAACCCAGGACTTAAGGAGGCCGAGGCAGGAGGACTGCCTAAGCCCAGGAGTTTGAGACCAGTCCGGGCAACATAGTGAGACTTTGTCTCTACAGAAAAATAAATAAATTAGCTGGGCCTGGTGGCCTGTGCCTATAGTTTCAGCTACTCAGGAGACTGAGGTGGGAGGATCGCTTGAGCCCAGGAGTTGGAAGCTGTGGTGAGCCGTGATCGTGCCACTGCACTCCAGCCTGGGCGACAATGAGACCTGGATTCAAAACCGTTCTAAAGCAAGGAAGGCAATCCATGGGCACGTGAACAATATAGCTTCTGTCTGTTCCCTGTAGTTCCTAATGATAGGCTTGGTGAACTATATGTGTGACATTTGGGTACAAAATTCTGAGGCAGCAAGAGCTGCAACATGTGATACTCCAGGAGGGACCAAAGTGCAGAACAGGGTGAGACTTTTCTCTGAGTGGTGCCCTCACCCTGTTGCCCAGGCTGGAGTGTAGTGGCACAATCACGCCTCACCGCGGCCTCTGGGCAGCATTTTTCAGAGACAATCAATGGATTTTTATTGCCTAGTTCACATGTATAAAGGTAGGAAAGATGATGCTTTAGAAAACAGTCAATATCAGCTGAAACAAGGTATGGTCTAAATGTCATGAACTGTGTTAGAATCCACATATACCCAGAGCTTGACCACTCGCAGCCAGTTCCCTCGTCCCTGGCTCTGAACTAAGGGCCCTCTATTCATTTCCTGGGTGGAATGAGGTCAGTGGCACCTGTGTCCTTGCGGTGAGTGGAGTTGCTCAAATCCACCCACACTGGGACTACCGTGTTCCTTATTCCACGAGGGCTGCTCAGCCTCTGGAGTCTGACAGAGCAGGGAGCTCACAGGCAGCAGGGATGCCATGAACAGCAAAGCCAGATTCTTAACAGATGTTCCGTCTGAGTGACTCGCCTCCTTGAAAATACCTCTTGATTCTAAATCCACATCCTGATGTGCCCACTCCTGTTACCGTTGTCTGCTGCCTGTTCTGAATTAATCCTTTGAGGTGGTCATTCCCCGGAAAGAGAAAAGGGAAACGAGAAGAGGGAAAGCGAATGAAAGAGAGTGTATGTGAGGGGTGGGGGCAGCCTTGATGAGGGTCGGCCGTCCAGGGTGAGGCTATCTTTGAGCTGTGTAAGAAGGGAGAGGAAGAGGACAAGGGAGATACCCCAGAAAGATGCTCAAAAGGTCCACGCCCCTCCTGCAGAACGAAAATCTGTTTTTTTGCACTAGAGCTTAAGTTACAGATTATTTTCATTCTGTGTTGTACTTCATCTCAAAGAATTGATATAATCTAAAAAGTGGTTAAAAGTATTAAAATAGTTCCCACAGTAGAAAATTAAATGATTTTATTAACTGTCAAAGCCGGTGTTTAAAATGAATTATATTTCATATAGCGCTCATGTCACTGGGATGTCTAAACGCTCTGTGAAAAAGTAATAATCCCTGATTCTGATTTCTCATCAACGGAAAACTGATTAAAGGTTAGAAATACTAGTCACCAATTGTTATTTGTAAAACCTTCACAGAGGCTGCTTTTCTTGAGGAATTCTGAATTAAAATGTATTCTCCATCTTGGAGCAATTAACCTTTTAGGAGACTTTTACATTTTTTTAGGTCTAACGTCTGCTCAGAGGACCATAAAACTGCTTCAAAACTTAATTTCAAATGTACATGAACGTTAAGTAGTAATATTTTGTGCTATTATATATAAGATAGCAAAATATTGTCACTGCATATCATCAAATTCATTTTCTATCTGTCTGTTTGCCTACCTATCTAATCTATTTATCTCTATCTGTCTCTACTTATCTATCTGTCTGCCTATCTATCTTATATCTATCTGCTATCTATATCTATCTTATGTATCTATCCAGTCTATCTATCTAATCTGTCTTATCTATCTTATATCTAGCTATCTTTCAACTATCTCTATATCTATCTGTCTTTTGTATCTGTCTTATCTAAGTATATCTATTTAATCTCTTACCTGTCTATCTATTGGGCACAGGTTTTCCTAGGCTGGTTTTAAACTGAGGCCATATGAACCTTTTATCTCACATTTCTCTAGTTCTCTGACCCCTGCAACTTGGGTCCTCTGGGGTCTTCAGATCCTCCCAACCTTTTCCTGGGTGCTCCCAGGGAATGCTGCAAATGTGTTCATGAATAAGGTTCTCGAGACTGCCGGTGAGGCTCATGGCAGATTGCAGGGACTGCGGTGCCCTAGCCTGCGGCCTTGCCCTCTGCCCTGTCCCCGATGCGTCCGAGGGCGGGCCTTCACTCACTCCAGAGTGAGCCCCACCGCCCTGTGCTCACTTCCATTGCTGCTGCTGTGGCTCCAGAACCCCGAGTAGTTATCTCAGGGACTTCTGGAACTGAAACCAGTAGAGATAGGGCATGTTCCATGAAGAGGGTGGCAGGATGCTTCTTCTCCCCAGAGTGTGCATTCTTTGTCTCAAGGAAGCCTAAATGGCAAAGGCGGGTTATCACCTTTTCATCATTCATATAGTCTTTGGTGTCTTATCAGTAACAACTCTTTGCAAACAGAGTTCTGAAGACCTGGCCCACCAGTCTGCTGTTCATGCCTTCCAAACTGTGAACTGGCTTAGGCTCAAACCTGATGGCTTGTTTGAAATGTGATGATGTTTACTTCAGCACTGAGCCAGTCTACAGTTTATCCAGACACTTCAACAGGCATTTACAGTACCCAGCACTGTGCTAGATACGGAGGCCATGTAATGAAGACAGCCTGTCCCCTGCCCTTGAGGACTCCACCTCTTTCCCACTAGGTCATGAGCAAACACGTGTGAGCTGAGGTAGAGTTCCTGGCATGAAGCAAAGAGAATCAGCACCTGGTTTTACCCAGAACTTCCCCAGCCACCATGGTGTCCCTGACTGAAGATAGATGATAGAGTGGAGGCCGGGAGGGTCGGGGGCCAAGGAAAAGGGCTCTGAAGATCTGAGCAGCTCACATGTGGAGAGGACGACCTCACATGAAGAATGCCTACCTCCTACCTCGGGGTCCTGCAAATGGTTTGGGGGTGGTTGGTGAACCACAGGTATTTCCAAGGCTGGTTCCTATTAGGCAGGAAAAGCCAGAAGCCTCATTTTCCCTCGTTCTTGCTGTGGAATGAAACCAATAAACACGGTTACTGTTTCGACAGGGAGTGAGTGCTGTGCGTTTGGGAGACAACGTTCCTGGGGAAGGTCTGACCGACAGAAGTCACTGAAGGGCTCACAGGGGGCTGAGAGAAGGCCCAGCTAGAGGGCGGCTCAAGTAACGAAAGACTCAGCGGCAGCTCTGTCCATGTCATTAAGTTAAATCTACCTAATCAAAAACATAAGGAGAGTCTTACCTTTGCGTGTGTGTTTTTGTTATTCCACAAATAAAACAAGTAGCTCAAAATCTGGCACAAGGACTATCTCTGCATAAGGCTGCATAGCTGCAGAAAAAAAAATACCTAAAAGCAGTGTATGTTGCCAGATGTTTGGCATCCTGTAGTCAAAACATTTGAATGTGTTTTAAAACAGTCTTCCAGATGTGTGACAACTTGCAGCTAGCTATGGCTGTTGTCTACGTTTCAGAAGCCGAGTGGAAACAAGTTCATTATTCAAATCATACAGCAAATCGGAATTCTCATTGCCTTCCTGCCCTGATGGCCTTGAGAAAAGTTTAATTTTTTTGTTTGTTTTTTGGTCTTTCTACCAGTTTCTTCAACACTGCATTTGAGTAATATAGACGCCGTAGAACTATCTAACGTACCTCGTGTTTGCCATAAGAAAGATATTATTGCCACCAAGTCCTGACATTTGTTGACTCCGGAAGTGGTCTAGTTATTTAGAATCCAACTGTATGTTGTGCTTATTTTCCCCAGTTCTTGATATCAAATGTTATTAATTCCATATATATGTATATAAATATCAATTTGCTCAGTTTGTTTTCATTTTAAGGCTCATGTTCGAGAAGATGGAATTATATAAGGAAAAAAGTAAACACGGCAGAGTTTTGTTTTTCCTTGAACTAGATTTTCCCATAGAAATTCACATTCTTCCGTGAGAACTGTGTGCTATGATAAACCCACTGTAGGATACTTACATATGCACATAGTAGGTGCTAAGTAGTCAGTGACCTACTAGAGCTGCAGGAAAAATTGCTCAGGAGAATTTTTGCCCTGTGAGTTTTGCATTTATTTCATCTGGGTCACACAGAGATGTTTCATTTATACTTAAGTTCATCAGTAAGTGACTCTATGGACTTTGCCATTGATGTGGTGTCATTGCCGTTCTAAAAGAAGAGAAGGCCTCAGGTAGCGAATTCCAAGGTGGTGCTGGTTGTCTATCTGGTTCTCACGACATGTCTTTCTATCAACGTACTTGAGCACAGCATTCAGTTAATTTCCAATTATTCCTGATTACTGCTTGACATAATTATATATGAGGGGAGACTCAAAAAATGGAATTTATTTATTAAAAATTGTGTGTTTATTCTTACATGTATAAACTTCAGTCACCTTCAAAGTCCTATCCATTGGATGCAATACACCTATTGAGAAGCTTTTTCCACTGCTCAGAACAGTTTTTGAACTTGTCGATTTTGTTGCCTTTTAGTGCTTCTGCCATTTTTTTGTTTCACTTCTTCCACATCAGCAAAATGTTTCCCTCTGATGATTTTTTTCATCCAGGGAAGCAAAAAAAGTAACTACAGGAGGAGATCAGGCCAAATAGGGAGGGTAGGACGTGGGGGTCATGCTGTTTTTAGTCAAAAACTTCTGAGCGCTCAGCGTGGTGTGGCCAGGTTGTTCCTATAAATCACTCCTCATGAAATGGGCAAATGCCTTGAAAGAATCTCCAAAAAAAAAAAAATTCACTGAAGCCAAACACAGCGTCTCACAACAACGCTAGCTGGTCCACTGATGCTGAAGGGTTCCTAGAATACTCTCCAGGTGGGGGCAGCCTGGACTGCAAGGGGCCCACCCTCCAAAAATAATTCTGGGGTTTTGGGGGTCTTTCCTTGTATGTGATACATTGGTAGGACTGGCATTGGACAGCTGTCTTAGGTTGTCATCTCTTTCTGAATGAGACTATTAAGTTAATTAAAGAGGAGACAGGATTCCTGCCATTGTTTTGATAGAGAACTAGGGGACATTTGCCCAAGTGATATAGACTAACAGGCATACATGTCAACTGTTTCAAAGCAATCGAAACACTTAAAAATGAAACTCCATTCCTCTAGGTTGCTGGCCAAAAGCATCCAGAAGCTATATCTGCATTGGAGGGAGAGGGACTGGAGGGTAGTAGGAGGAAGCTTATTGTCATTTTTTTTTAATGCTATGAGGACAAATTTGAAAAAGTTTTGACAGAAGACCTATGGATTTAGACGGATGTGATGATTGGGAGCACCTCTAGTGAGAGAGTAGTTCAGGGAATATGACTTAGATGTGAAGGACTGATTTTGGAGGAAGGAGGCTTGTGACTCAGAGCTTGTTAGTGATGATGGAGTTTGAATAGGATTCCAGGAAGCCGTGTCCACCTTCACTCCTGCCAAAGATTCCCATCCTCTCTTTTTTGTTGGTTGATCTGCTTGAAATGGTGATTGGAGAAAGAATTTGGTATGAGACAGAATACAAGGGAAGGAGAAAGAAGTTTTAAATCTCCATTCTAGCCAGGTCATTCACTGTCTCAATGTGATAGTGAGCAATTTACTCAACCTGTCAGGATATAATTGTCACAACCAGTCACATTCTATCTGGTGGAAAACAGTAGAACAAAACTGCAGTGCAGCTTGGATGAGTGTGGAGGCTCTGTGTCTGGGAGCGATCAGAAGCGTCCATATGCATGTGGCCATGACTTTGGCTAGTGATATGCCATGGGAATTAGCTAAGTTTTCATGTAATTTGAAGTGTTTGTCATTTTTCCTAAATTGTCATTTTCTTTAAATTTTTACAAGTTTATCAGATATTTGTTAAAGACTATGATAGGCAGAATAATGGCCATCCAAAGATGTCCTCATCCTTATACCAGGAACCGTGCATGTTACCTCACATGGCAAAAGGGACTTTGCAAATGGGATTAAGACTTTTGAGATGTTATCCTGGGGGACCTGATGTCATCTCAGGGGTCTTTGTGGGTGAAAGAGAGCGAGGTGAAGAGAGTCAAACTCCCAAAAGCAAAGTATGACTAGAGGTCAGAAGGGTGTGGTGTGAGAAAGGCCTGAATGCCCTTACTGCCTGTGAGGATGAAGGTATCCCAGGAGCCAAGAATGAGGTGGCCTCTGGAGGTAGGAAAGAGGGCAAAGAAATGGAGTCTTCCTTAGAGTCATCAAGAGGGAGACAGTCCTGGCCATTCCCTCCATTTTTTGTCCTTCTGACTTCCAGAACCGTTAAGGTAAGGAATGTGTGTTGTTGTAAGCCACTTAGTGTGTGGTAACTTGTTACAGCAGCAGCAGGAAACTAGTAATCACACCTACCCGTTCTCAGGAACTGTTCTAGACACAAAGAACAACACAGAGAGGAGCTCACCCCCTGCCCACATGAAGCTTACAAGGCCATTTTGCCTGTTTTCCTTTGCCCATGAAGAAATTTAGCCTGAAATAATTAAAATATTTTTGCATAGAAACTCAGTCTTGCTTGCCAGTTCATGGATCTTGTCACTACATCTGTATCCTATGAATAGGATGAAGAAAAAAAAATCGCATCCTGTCCCCGCCCAGACTTTGTGTGTGACCCCAAAGGCTTCTGTCCTCTGACCAGAGCAGGAAACAGCCAAACACCAATTGAAGGATCATCTAGGAATAGAGTCGTGCTTTTGCATTCTGAAGAGCTGGGACTACCTATAGCCACTAAGAGAAAGGAGAGTGGCCTTTTCTGTCAGGCAGAAGTCCTGAACCTAATTACAGAAACTGTCCTGAAGTCCCACAACAGAGTGCTACAGCGGTGGTAAGAGGACCCTTCTAGAACTGGAGCCTCCCACCTCCCTTCTCAGCTTGTAGGCCTTCTCCCAACAGACATGAGGGTACGGTTTCCAGCAGCTCTTTCAGCATCTGAGACAGGACCCCTTGCCTTTCTCTGCCCTGCTTCCAGCACACCGTGTGGATTACAAGGGGAAGTCAGCACGTCGAGAAACTGTTCGGAAATGAGAGGAGCCAATTCTGCTATTGCGCTGTGTGACTTGGCGGGCTTCACTGTGGTGTCATGTTCAAGTGTGGGGCTTGGTTTAATAGCGACAGCCAACAACTGTGGATCTAATCAGATGGGCTCAAAGCTCACAGCTTTCAGTGTGGGGAGACACAGTTTTGAGTTTTGGAGGGCCCAACAGGAATAAGGCAAAAGGTATTCAAAAGGAGCTGGAAAACCAAGCTTGGTGATCTTGCTTCTCGGGTCTGTTGTAGTTACTTTGTGAAGGATTGCAGACAATTCATTACAGTGTACCACATGGATACTCTTAGATGGGTGAAGCCCAAACACAACTGAGTTAGGTGTGTATTAAGTCACCTCTTGCTTAAAGGAGGGTGGTCTTTCCAGGGCAGGAGGGAGTTCCTTAGCAGGCTGACAAGCTTTTCTTAACTTTTCATTGTCTGGTTCTATATTATTCCTGGCTTTTCAGGGTCATTGGACACCTTTATTTTTTTCAATTCTTGGAGAAATGTACCAGCTACTTTGTGAATCTCACCAGCCAACAATTCTGAAGACAAAACACGCATTAGCACAAGTCTACACACAAATCACCATGAACGCTGCTCCAGTGCTTTACAAAAAATTATTTTTTCCTTTTTAAAGAAAAGAAGAGAAAATATTGCTTTGTGTATTTGTATTTAGACTTATGCAAAGTGAAATATTTCTTTTTATTATGGCAATCTTCTGACACATGTATTGGGTATAACCTAATATACATGTTTATTATTATGACAACTGACCCACACGTGTATTGTGTGTACCCTAACGTGTGTCTATTATTATGGCAACTGACTGACACCTATATTGGGTGTCGCCTAACATACATGTTTGTTATTATGGCAACTGACTGACACATGTATTGGGTGTACCCTAACATGTGTCTATTATTATGACAATCATTGACTGACACGTGTTGGGTGTACCACAGTATACGTGTTTAGGAGTCTGTGATCACATTCCTTCTAGATGATTAGAACTATCACCCCTAAAAACTCGTTGAAAGACATGGTTCAGGATAGAAGTCTCCTGACAGATGGTTTTTAATGTTCCTCTGCACTCTTTTTCCAGAACTGGGAATCTTAAACTCTATGTAAACATCCTTTAATTTATGTATCCTAAGTCTTATGATTAGAAATAAGTTTTCCCCTGTGGACTGAGAAAAATTCCCATAGTGATATAAATTTAATCATTTAACTCTCCAACTCAAAAATATTTTTATTCACACATTTTTTCATTATTTCTTAGTTTGTTTATGATTTTGTCCTCTTAAAAACCAGCTCAGGTGGAACTCTGGAGAATTTGGTTCCCATTTGTCTGCTGGTCTTTTGAGTACACATCAATGTTGTATTAGGAGGGAATAGCCCTCAGCTTGGGAATGAGCACACCAGAACAGACGTCTGTCCATCTCCACACTCGGCCACGCTCAGTCTTTGGGTCTCTTGCAAAACTTCAAGGACTCTTCAGTGGACAGGCAATGGCATAAAAACCGGGGATAGGGTGAGATTTGGGACTGGGTAACAATTATAATCATGGATGTTCTAGCAAGCACTTAAACCCAGTTTTTCCTGGTCAGTACTTCAAAATAGCAGCTTATCACTAGAGCCACCAAGGTAGACAGGGTCCTTAGAGGTCCCCTCTATCATCCCCATGCCACAGGCAACCGCATGTCTAAGCGATTCCAGGCAAATGAGAGACGGGTCTTCACCAAGGCCACCTCCACCTCGGTGCCACCTGGCTTGCTGAGTGTGGGCTTCACACTAGCTGCTTCTCCAAGATCTCTATTCAGCACGTAGTTTTAATGTGAGGAAGGACCCTTGTTGCATTCTTTTATTTTCTTGCTAAATCTAGAATGATCCAAGCAAGTCCATGCACAGTCACAGCTCGCAAAACCACCGTAGAAACTGAGAAAAACCATGAGAAGAGGCTGCGCCTGGTGGAACACTTTGGGCTATTTTTTAATGGTCCCCTGTAATTTCAGACCTGAGTGGCTTGGTGATGATCTAATGTGGGCTATTCCATGACTCTTTGGGTGGATCCTCCAAATGTAGGCTTATTTTACCAGCAGGGGATTGTCAAGTGACATCTGGAGACTGAGTTTTCTTTTCCCTTTTTTGACCTCCTTGAGCACAAACCTAAATCCTACAAATTTAGAGACAGGTTATCCAAAAACGGGATGCAGATCTGTCATGCAATTGTTTCTAGACATTCTTGACGGTGCCGCAGTTTGGGATTGGATTGGCCTATTGACAATAGTGCTATTTAAAAAGGGTACCTGGTAACCAAGTTCTTCTCTCAGTTTCTGTAGTTGATGGCCATGATTACTTTTATTAAGTGGCAGAGGAGGGGATCGGGTACGAAGAAGATTCCTCTTTTTCATGTTTACTCTATCAGGGTCGAGGGGGGGTACCATATTTTTGAAGGCTGCTGTTGCCCCCTTTGCAAAGACTTAGTTCTTTTTCAATAAAAATAAACTTACTTTGTGGCTGCGCGTCAAGAGAGCTGGCTTGATGGTGAAGGGGGCAGTCCCAGCCCTGGATTTAGAGGAGGCGTGTGGCTGGCTCCCTGGGCATCACTTTCATGTGGCTTGCTGAGCCACTCTCAGAAACCCCAAGCGTTTTTGAAGATGCTGAGCTGGAGACGCTCAGAATTCTCCCCTCCCTTCTTGCTATCCGTCCTTCATGTTTTAACAAGCACTGGAGTCGATGCTCCTACACTCTTCCTGTCGAGTTAGAATTCCTTTTCTTCTCTCTGAAATCATCTACTCTTTCTAGTGCCTACTTACAAAAATCAAAGGGGTGGATGTGAACACATGCCATGTCCAAATGTCAACTTCCTTTTTTTAATTAAGCAGGATTTAGACCCTGGATTTGTGGAAAGAGCTGGCACTTTTTAACATGCGAGGCAATCTGTACACTCATCTCTATGTCTTCTTTTCTTGTCTCTGTAAGGCAAAAATTCACTTTCAGTGTGTGCCACATCTCTGTTCCAGCCCAGGCATAGCCACCTGGGTTTCTTATTTCCTAAAAATAGGCAATAACATAGCTAACCATTGAGAGTCCATACTAAAGAAGCCACCTTTGACCTGAACATTTTGCAGTGAGCATTACTGTCAGGTACAACAGTTTATCCTCCCCTTGCTTCATCCAGGGTCATTTTCTTTTATGTCAGAGTCTCACTCTGTCTCTCAGGCCAGAGTGCAGTGGCATGCTCACAGCTCACCATGACCTTGACCTCGATCTCCTGGGCTCAGGCAATCCTTCCACCTCAGCCTCCCAAGTAGCTGGAACTACAAGCATGCACCTCTATGGTCGGTTAATTTTTTGATTTATTGTAGAGAGGAGGTCTCAGTAAGTTGCCCGGGCTGGTCTCAAACCTCTGGGTTCAGGCAGTCCTCCCTCCTCTGACTGCCAAAGTGCTGTGAGTACAGGCATGAGCCAGTGTGCCTGACAAAGGTAAAATTTTAAAATAACAAATGTATAAACATTAGATAATCACAACACAACTGTGCTACAATAATTCTCTTTTGCCATCTGAGCTCAATAACTCAAATTCTTTAATCTTTTTCTCATTTTGTTTTGGTCCATAGTGTTTTATAGGTTCTAAAAAGACCCATTTGTTTTAGCCCCTAATCGCAAGAAAGAAAGAAAAAAGCAAACCCAAAACAGGGGATATTCTGCAAACTATCTGCGTAGTACTCCTCAAAACACTGAAGAGAGTTAAAAACAAGGGCTGCCTGAGAAGCTGCCACAGCCTGGAAAGGCTGTGGGTGACATGGTGGCCTTAGAAAGGAGGAACTTCTGAACCAGGTGTGGCCTTCAGTTAGGAACCATGTAGCCATACTGTTTCGTTAACTGTGACAAATGTACTATAGCAATATGACAACAGGTACGACATCAGCAACATGGTGGACATGGGGTAAGTTGTATGAGAAACGCAAGGTCTCACAACTTTTCCATAAATCTAAAACTGTCATAAAAAATTTATTTAAAAAAAACTTGTTCTGACTTCTGTACAGAACTGAGAGGGTTAAAATAGGGAGAATAAGAGCCATGTCTCCTTTTATGAACAAAACTTGTAAGGAAAACAAACTTGTCTTTTGTAAAGTAGGAGTTTAACATGTCTCCTCTGCTCTTCAATACATCACACACTGTCCACACACTGTGTGATGAGTGGTCTGAGGTCGTGACTCCCTGAGAATGATTTTGTGTTTTGAAGGCCTTATTACCAAGAGCCTCCACCTTGCCACTGGGTAGCCAGTGAGAATGTTCGAAAATTGTGTACATGTGTAAAGGGCTCGTGTTCACCTTGAAAACTTGGTATGTGTCTTGCATCTTACAGCTCCATAAAACCGTAGTCCCTAACCTTTTTGGCATCAGTATTGCTTTCATGGAAGACAATTTTTCCATGGAATGAGGGGTGGGTGGGGTGCACTTATAATTTATAGTTACATAATCATACAATGTACTGTTTAAAAAAAAAAGAGGCACAGATGAAAGTGGTAAATAAAATAATGCACAGGCCATGCAGACTAAAGTAAGTGTTGGATTCTGACCTAAAGCCTGCTACCAGATGCAGCTGTGCAACTGAAATACATCAACTCACTGGCCACTCACGGATAGGGTTTTGATGTGAGTCTACAATCAATTTATTTATGATGCCTTCTGTGCAGTCAAACCTCACTGCTCATGTTAGTCTGTATTTGCAACCACTCTCCAGTGCTAGCATCACCGCCTCAGCTCCACCTCAGGTTATCAGGCATTAGACTCTCCTAAGAAGCACGCAACCTGGATCCCTTGCGTGTGCAGTTCACAATAGGGTTTGCTCTCCTATGAGAATCTAATGTCACTGCTGATCTGACTGGAGGAGGAGCTCAGGTGGTCATTCAAGCAATGGGGAGTGGCTGTAAACACAGATGAAGCTTCACTCACTTCACCCGCCACTCACCTCCTGCTCTGTGGCCTGGTTCCTAACAGGCTATGGACCAGTATCTTGGGGTTTGGGAACGCCTGCTATAAAGGCTTTCCAGGTATAAATGAGGACAAAATGCATCTCAAAATTTTCATTGATGTTTGCCTGTGAACTTTTCCCTAAACACAAGCCATCCTTTTCTTTAATTTCCAAAATGTGACCCTTTTGCCCAAGATGATTCTATCTCCTAATGGAACTGTTTTTTTAAGTATGCATATTATTTCATGTTTCTTAAATTCAGAAAAATGTTCCTTAGGTACTGTGTGTATGCTTCTAAGTAGGAAGTTTCTTCTTTTTTTAATGCACACAGGGGCACTATTCCCTTTTTATAACAGTTCATAACAATTCACATAATTATTTTGGGGAACAGACATACTCATTAAAAGGGACTTCTTGGGTTGCAGTGGCAGTTTTGGTTTGGTGGCATTGTGAAAGGTGAAAACAAAGCATTTTCTCCCAAAGTGATGACAAATGCAGAGCTTGTCAGGAGTGACCCTGTCATTCCCCAGCTGCTGGCTGTTCAGTAGCTGCACCTGACATGATTACTGGTCTCAGTCAGTTCTCAGTCGGAAGTAACCACCTTGTGATAAATGTCACCACAGTGTTGTCACCTGTTGCAAGGACAGCATGGGAGCTGAGTGCAGGGACCATGTCTACACCAGCAGCAGAAGCCCAGCTGGAGAAGGCTCTGAGACTCACGGCCAAGGCCACCATGGCAGGCAGGGAGCTATGAGCCCTCTCAGTCACACGGGAGACACATGGCACAGTCTGTGACTGCCAGTCTTGTGAAGGAAATGTCATGTTGTGCTTAGGAAGGGAGACTGTGTACCTCAAGGAGAAAAGGCACCTGCATTCAGTTGGGACATGTTTTCATGGTACAGGAAGTTCCCAACATACAAACATGTTTGGTTCTGAGACCATGTTTGTAAGTCCAATTGGTTTTAAGTCCAACAAATTTAGCCTAGGTACCCAACTAGCACAATTGGCTATGTAGTGCTGTATGTTTTTAACAGGCTGTACTGACACCTGGTGGAGAGAAATAATACAGTAAAAATGCAGGTGTATGTCATTAAAGTCTGTAACTTGAAGGTTCATATGTAGGGGACTTACTGTATAGTGGCTTCAAAGTCAGCCAGACTGTAGTCCAACCCTTGGCTTTGCCACTCACTGTCCATTTGGTCTTAAACCAGTGACCTTACTTCTCTAAGCCTGAGTTTCCTAATTTGGAAAAAAAATGGAGGCATAATTACCTACCTAGTAGGACTGATACAGCAACATGTGGGACATGCTTGACACTAAGTGCTCAAAAATTTTGGAATGCCCTGCAAATAAAATGGCCACTTAGCCTGGACTGACCATGACAATGTTCATGAGCCCTTCCTGACAGTAAACAAAGAAACTCCCAAGATTCAGGGTCCACGTGCAGAGTGACATGGAAAGAAGTTGAACCAACATGAACCAGCTCTAATTCAGGGTGTGCAAGGTTGTCAGGAACAAGAACTCAAGAGATGAAACCATGTCACAGATAGTGCAGCAACATATCAAGGAGACACCTTCCCACCTAGACCCTCAGGACAGGACCAAGAATCACTACTGGAATGATTCGAGAAAGATTTGTTGGACAAGAGGAGCCCCTGGGCCTTTATCCTCCCTGGAGATGCTTCTTCGAGTCAGGATTCATTCCTAACTCTTCATGGGGGTCTATTGATCATCAGTCTTTAAACTATATCACCTAGCTGGGCACAGTGGCTCAGGCCTGTAATCCCAGCACTTAGGGAGGCAGAGGCGAGAAGATTGCCTGAGCCTAGGGGTTTGAGACCAGCCTAGGCAACATGGCAAAACCTCGTCTCTATAATAAACCAAAAAATTAGCCAGGCATGGTAGCACGTACCTGTGGTTCCAGTTACGTGGAAGGCTGAGATGGAAGGATCACCTGAGCCCAGCAGGTAGAGGCTGTGGTAGCCATGATTGTGCTACTGCACTCCAGCTGGGGTGACAGAGTGAGACTCTGACTCAAAATAAATAAGTAGACTAGATCACCTAATTCAAATCTTCCAACAGTCCCAGGGAAAAGAGGCAAAGAAAACACCCATTTCATGGGCAGCATAAGAACCATCATGCTCCTATTATGAATTAAAAATTAATGCTTAGAAGCCTCATACCCATTAGGATGACTATTATTAAAAACAAAACAAAACCACCCAGGAAGCAGAAAATATCAAGCGTTGGTGAGAATATGAGAAATGGAAACTTTGTGCATCTCAGGTAGAATGTAAAATGGTTCTGTCACTATAGAAAACAGTGTGGTCATTTCTCAAAAAAATGAAAACGAGAACTACCATAGGATCTGGCAACTCCACTTATGGGCGTGTGCCCAAAAGAATTGGAAGCGGGATCGCAAAAAGATGTGTGTACACCTGTCTTCACAGCAGCAGTATCCACAATAGCCACGGGTATCCATTAACGTGTGCATGGACACACAAGAAGTGGCATGGCCATGCTATGGAATATTATTTAGCCTTGAAGAGGCAAGAAATTCTGACACATGCTCCGATATGGATGACCCATGAGGACATTATGCTAAGTGAAATAAACCAACCACAGAAAGACAAATACTACATGGGACCACCTATGGAAGGCACATCGAGTGGTCAAATCCATCGAGACAGAAAGGAGAATGGTGGTTGCCAGAGACTGGTGCGGGGTGCTGGGGCTGGAGGAGGAAGGAGGAGTTAGGGTGTAATGGGGACAGTTTCAGTTGCCAATGATGAGAGGGTTCTGGAGATGGATGGTGGTGATGATCGCACAATGTAAATGTGCTCAACTCCACTGAACTGTACATTTGAAAGTGGGTAGAATGGTAAAAAAAAAAAATTGAGTCAAGATCTCTGTCACCCAGGCTGGAGTGCAGTGGCATGATCATATCTCACTGTAGCCTCGACCTCCTGGCCTCAAGTGATCCTCCCACCTCAGCCTCCTGAGTAACTGGGACCACAGGTGTTCAGTGTGCTCCACCTTGCCTGGCTACCTTTTCTTTTTTTTGGCAAAGATGAGGTCTCACTATGTTGCCCAGGCTGGTTTCAAACTCCTGGGCCCAAGCGATCCTCCCACCTCACCCTTTCAAAGTGCTAGGATTACAGGCATGAACTACCATGTCCAGCCAGGATGGTAAACTTGATGTGATGAGTATTTCACTTCAATATTTTAAAATAAATAGTTTGAAAATGTGCCAAGAAATAAGCAAACAACCAACAGCTTAAGGCTTAGAGGAGTTACACAGCTGGTCGGCGTCAGAGTAGAAAGTCAGTTCTGGGACTCTGAGTCTGTTGGTCCTCCCATTCCACCTTTCAGGGAGTAGAAACTGGAGATGATGTCCAGGAAGGAAGAAAGAGGAACGAAGCAGCTTGAGGGAAGAGCCATCCAGGGAGTCAAGATGGTCCTCCCGGAAACAGGAAATGTGGGAAACTCCATGAGGTCAGAAGCATGCTGGGCATCAACTTCTTAGAAAACTAAGGAACATTTTACATACCCTAAGTTCACCCTTTTGCAACGTGCGCTTTAACTATTCACAATAGTAAACACATGGAACCAATCGTGCTGCCCATCAAAACTGGACTGGATAAAAAATAGTGGTACATATCCATGGATGGAATATCACAGAGTCATAAAGAAGGACAAACATATGGACTTTGCGGCCACTTGGATGGATTTAGAGCCTATCATACTCAGTGATCTATCACAAAAACAAAGAACAGAGTACCACATGTTCTCACTCATAAGCAGATCCTGAACATTTACCATAATACTAGCGGAAAGGGATTGTCAGTAGCAGGACATTGCTGGGGTGGGGGCAGGGTGACACAATACAATAAGAGTACCTGATCTCAAACCAGGCAACGTGGGGACCAAAGGGAGGCCCAAATTTTACCTGCATGATGTCCACTTATGTACCTAATCCTGAATTGTACCCCACATCTTTAAAATAAAAAATAAAAAATAAAAAAAAAACATGCACTTTTAGTTTTTTAGTATATCTACTAAGTTAGACAGTTAGCACTGTCTAATTCCAGGACATGTTTATCAACCCCCCAAAAAACCCATGCTTACTAGACACGCCTCCTTCTCTCCACCCAGTAGGAGGCAACTGCTAATCTGCTCTTGCCTCTAAAGATTTGCCTCTTCTAGACATTTTATATGAGGGGGGCCAAAAAACCCCAGAATTATCTGTGGAGGGCAGGCCCCTTGTACTATAGGTTTCTCTGCTAAGTAAGTGCTCTAGGGGCCCATAGACATCAGTGGACCAACTAGTATTGTTGCAAAAAGCTGCATTTGACATCAGTGAATTTTTGTGTTTTTTTTGTTTGTTTTTTTTTGTTGAGATTCTTTCAGGGCATTTGCTCATCTCATGATGGGTGATTTATAAGCACACCTGCCCACACCACACTGAGTGTTCATCAGTTTATGACCAAAAACAGCTTGACCCCCATGCCCTACCTGCCCTATTCACCTGATCTCACCCTGAGCAACTTTGTTGTATTCCCCTGGATGAAAAAAGTCCTCAAAGGTAAACGTTCCACCAATGTTGGAGAGGTGAAACAAAAAACGGCAGAAGCATTAAAAGGCATCAAAATGGACAAGTTCAAACACTGTTTTGAGCAGTAGAAAAAGTACCTTGATAGGAGTATTGCATCCGATGGAGAGGACTTTGAAGGTGACTGAAGTTTACATATGTAAGAATAAATACACAATTTTTATAAATAAATTCCTTTTTGTCTCCCCCCCATATAAATGAAATCACATGTGTGGCCTTTTGTGCCTCGTCTCAGTAGCACTGTGTTTTCAGAGTTCACTGTGGCACAGCACTGGGGTTCCGTTCCTTGCTATTCCTGGGTGCCGTTCCACTGTGTGGATTTGCCACATCTCATTTGTCCATTCTTCAGATGATGGACATCTGAGTTGCTTCCACTTTTTGGCTGTTATGAACAAGGCTACCACGGATATCAGTGTACAAATTTTTGTGCTGACATGTATTTTTGATTATTTCAGATACACACCTGGGAGTGGAGTTGCTGGGACATCTGGTAACTGTTTTGACTTTGTGAACAACAGCTGGACTGCCCTCCAGAGGGGCTCTGTCATTTGACATTTCCACCAGCGTGGACATGAGTGTTCCAGTTTCTCCACACCATCAGCAACACTTATCATCATTAAACACACACACACACACACACACACACACACACACACACACACACAGCTGTCCTCGTGGTGTGAAGTGGCATCTCACACTACCTTCTGATTCTCAGTGCACAATCCAGGACTAGGCACATGCCATAGTCTCAGTACTGAAAGGCATGAAAATTCCAAGGAATTCTGAGAAAGTGCATCAGGGGGATTGGTTTCTAATCTTTGGAAAATCAAAATTTGGAATCAGTTGCTGGCTGGGCATGGTGGTTCACACCTGTATTCCCAGCACTTTGGGAAGCCAAGGTGGGAAGATTGCTTGAGTCCAGGAACTCCAGACCAGCTTGGGCAACACAGTGAGACCTTGTCTCTACCAAAACAATTAAAAACAATTATCCAGGCATAGTGGTGTACACTGGTAGTCCCGGCTACTTGGGAGACTGAAATGGAAGGATCACCTAAGACCAGGAAGTTGAGGCTGTGGGGAGCTGTGATCATGCCACTTCACTCCAACCTGGGCAACAGAGTGAGACACACACACACACACACACACACACACACACACACACACACACACAAAGCCAGCTGCTTTTATTGCTCAGTACAAACTGAGTCAGGAAGTAGCATGTAAGCTAACACAGTCTTTGCTCCTGGGCATCCCCCCACTGATGTGGTAACTTCTGGTAGATGGTTCCTTAGAGTTGAAAAGAATGGCCTATACACCTAGGACAAGACAGTGAGAGGAAGGGAGAGTTTTAAAGGAAAGAAGATCCTACCTCTTCTCCACAGTTACAAGAGGGACCTCCAAAAACAGGAATTTATTTTTTTAAAATTCTGTATTTATCTTACATGTTTGCACTCTCCGTTTGATTTAACACACCCATCTAGATGCTTTTTCCACTGCTCAGAACAGTTTTTGAACTTGTCCATTTTGATGCCTTTTAGTGCTTCAGCTGTTTTTTGTTTTAACTCTTCCACATCTGCAAAACATTTCCCTTTGAGCACTTTTTCATGTATCTGTTGGCTGCTTGTATGTCTTCTCTTGAGAAGTGTCTATTCATATCTTTTGCCCACTTTGTAATGGGGCTGTTTGTTTGTTTTCTTTATGGCACATTTGATTTCCTTAAGAGCACATCTGCCCACACTATGCTGTGCTGAGTGTT
>CAUYQG010066927.1:0-10376 GCA_963574415.1 Tarsius wallacei | reverse complement strand
CACTCTGTCGCCCAGACTGGAGTGCAGCGGCCCCTCCCAGCCACCGCAACCTCGACCTGCTGGGCTCCGGTGATCCTTCCGCCTCAGCCTTCCAAGTAACTGGAACTACAGGCGCGCGCTACCACGCCCGGCTAATTTTTTGATTTATTGTAGAGATGAGGTCTCGCTTGCCCAGGCGGGTCTCGAACCCACTGGCTCAGGCAATCCACTCACCTCAGCCTCCCAAGGCGCGGGATTACAGGCTGAGCCACCGAGTCCGGCGGAACTTATATTATTAAGTGGTGTAACAAAATTAGATCTTAGGTCTAACTCACAGTTCATGTTGCTAATATCTATGCTCAATTACCTTTTAATAATAAGCCTTTCTTTTTTCTTACAGAAATAAATTTGGAACATTAAGATTCAGGAGCATGTATCTATTTGAATATATAAAACTTGCTAAAAGAAATAAATATCATCAAAGTTGCCTCTTCAATGTTTGTCAAGTAACATGTTTTTTGAATAAATAATTTTCTGCTTTTGACAGCTTGATAAAGAAAAAAAGATAAAATATTCAATTGTCTTCTTTTTCTTTGACAATCAATCAAAGCAGTATTGTTTTAGTCTCATGGATTCTCCTCAAGCAAATAATTAGTTTTATCAGTCAACACTTTCAAATTTTCTTTAAAAATAAAACACTTTTCAATGCAGCACAGTTTGTGGAAAAGATTGACAGTTGAAGAAGGCTGGAGGCAAATAAATAATCTGAGACCATTATTAAAATAGTCTTTATGAATTCTGCCACATGCATATTTGAAATAATATAAAGATATCAAAGATTTTTCCCACTGAAATTTTCCCTCCAAGTTAGGTTATTAACTTTCTTGAAACATATTATTGTATTTTTTTTTTCATTCTATAATTTGCTTGTATCTTTTAAAAAATAAGTTTACAATGCTGAAATAAATTAAGTAATTGTTCACTTGTTTTCTAAGATTAAGGAGAATAATTGTTGTACTATTAAAGTATTATAAAACACCAAAATAGAAAGTAAATTCGGGCTAATTGCTAACATAAAAATAAGAGTAGAATTTTAAGCACTTATTTATACCCTCACAGAAGGATTTTGGATTATTTTTAGTTCTATTTAACTTAAAATAACTACCCATCTATTATTTTCTTTTCAATTCTTCACACAATGAAAACTGACCCTAAACTTACACTATCATCTTCCCAACAGATTTGCTGAAATGGAGCTTTGGTTCAAAAAATAAATCATTTGGGTACAAGAAGACATTGTATATCATTTATCATCAACACAAAATCTTAAGATTCCCCTCCTAATAATTTTTTTTCAATGTCTTAATATTCAGCTCCTCTGTCTGTTAAGGCTTTGACTAAAGATGATGAGGGGAGAGGGTGCAACTCCTAGGGACCTCATTATTCTTAGGTCTCCGGCAGAAGTAAAAATATAATGAGAAAGACAAAGGTAATCAACCAAACATAAGTATTACACTCTAAAACGAATTATTTGCTGACTGGCTGGAGCTATTTTAATGTATTCTTTGGAGGGAATTTCTGTTAATAGTTAATACATACATTGTACGAAAAGAATAAAACTTGACTTTGAGAATACAACACAGGACTTCCTGAAATTTAAAAAAAGACTTTATGCAGACAAAAAGGATTATACATTACAAACAATGACTCTTTTATCCCATGTAATAGTAGGTACCAATACAAATGGGAACCAATAGTAAAATGCTGCCATCTGACACCTTGACAACTGTCACATCTACTTTTTCCAGCTGAACCAACAAGTTCATAAGGCAATTATATTCAAGAAGTATTTTAGATAGTCCTGTTTTTCTTCTGAAATCCATGTGCTTCAAGTAACAAACCAGGCTTCATTCTTTTTTGATTTTTAGGATGGACTTTTCTTTATCCCTTGTGATAGCATTGCTCTTGGGACAATGAATTTTTCAGATAATGCATTCACTCACACCATTTTAATCATTTTTTCTGGTTCTTAATATAGGTTAACATTTATATAAATCTGGAATCTCTCCTTTTAATCATCTTCACTAATTTTCCTGTATTAAAATAATTTCCAGTCGGGCATGGGATTACAAGCCTGTAATCCCAGCACTTTGGGAGGCCAAGGCTAGAGGATTTCCTGAACTCAGGGATTCAAGACCAGGCTGAGTAACTTGGAGAGACCTCATCTCTACAATAAATCAAATAAATAAAGAAATAAGCTGGGCATGGCAGCATGCGCCTGTAGTTTTAACTACTTAGAAGGCTGAGGCAGAAGGATCCCCTGAGCCCAGCAGGTCGAGCTGTGGTGACTATGAGCATGCCACTGCACTCCAGCCTGGGCAACAAAGTGAGACTTGGACTCACAAAAACAAAATAAAATAATTTCCATTAAAATAATTTTACATTATTTAGTGTATTTTTCCCTTATTACTGGATTACTGGATAACAGCCATGACTTATTAACTAAGACTTGGGACATACACAAGGTCAAATTCCTGGTTCTTTGTCTAAAGTAACGAATATTTTAAAAGCTAATGTTCTTGGAAAGAGCTGTGTTTTGGAGTGATCCCTGAGAGCTGGAGCAAGTCTGATGAGGGTAGAATCTTTGCTCTTGGCCATGCAAGGGACAGAGATGCATGGTGTAGGCAATTGCTCCAAGCTTCCACTGATTCACAGCGATGAAAAGTCAGCAGCAATCACACAGGGGTGAGGGTCTGAGAAAGTCACAGTCTAGTACAACAGTTCGGGAGGGGACCTCCAATAATGCCAAAGTACCCTCCACAGAGCCACCAGGAGACATCAACCTCAGGCAGTGATCCTTCTGCTGCAGTGGCTATGACATGGTTGGAAAAGGAGAGCCTGAAAAGAAAAACCAAGAGACTTGTTTGGTAGCACATGTGAAACAAAACCTGAGAAACTCAGCAATGAGGAGACCTGTTCAAGAAAATGACTTCCCATCGGAAAAAAAAATAAAAAATAAAAAATATATATATGAAAATTAATGAAACTGATTTTAAAGAGAGATTCCAGATTTATACAAATATTAAACTACAATAAAACCAGAAAAAAATGATTTAAAAGTGTGAATAAAAGCATTAGCTGAAAAATTCATATACATATACAAATACAGGAAATTGATTTTTTATAAAAAATAAAAATGAAGAAGTTGATCCTTTTTCTTTTTCCTGTCAAAAATATAATTTATTTTGCTCAGGTTTTTTCTCAAAGTTGCTACCATATAACAAACAACTTTGGAAAACCGATTGGTTTGAAGTATTCCTTACAAGTACAGGGTAAACACTAGCAGAGGACAACAGCATTGGAAAATTTGAAAACTCTGAAGAGTTATTAAAATGTGAAATTCTAGGATTCACATCAGACCTACTGAATCACAGTAAGTATAGGAAACAGAAATCTTTTTTTTACAAGTTATTCTCATTGTTCTTATGTTGCCAGTCTGATGCCTACCTATGAGTGATCAGGTGAAAACTCCAATGAAATAGTTACTATTGAATGGAAAAATA
This sequence comes from Tarsius wallacei, assembly GCA_963574415.1. NCBI lineage: Eukaryota > Metazoa > Chordata > Mammalia > Primates > Tarsiidae > Tarsius > Tarsius wallacei. The sequence goes on along the minus strand of CAUYQG010066927.1, from coordinate 6,834 downwards.
TGTGAATTCACATAGAATCTGTAATTTTAGTATTTGTTATGCCCAAATCATATTTATGTTAAATGGAATTCAAAGTTAATCACTCAGTTTGCCATAGCATATAAACTTTTGTTGTGTATGATATTATATAAGAAAATAACATTACATGTGGAAAATATACATATATCATAACATCAAAGGTGGCATTCAGGTAACAATTAGAATGACATGAAAAATTAATTATTAGTAAAACTCAATTCATATACAGGGACATTTTATATATATATATAAAATGTATTATTTATTTGTTAGAGTTTTTGCTTAAATATAGTAGCTAATAAAAAAAAGTGAGGTAACATAAAGGGCTAGATGCAAAGTGCTCTTTAAAATTCTGTGCACATTTAAACAAAAAAAACTTATCAATAATGATTGACTACTTAACTAAAGATAATTGTTTGTCATAAACATACTATTTTAGACACTTTTTAAAAACTTAAGAACGGAAACATGATATCTGATTTTATCAGGGTAAAATAAATATTTATATGACAAAGTCTCCACCATCAACCTCTGGGGAGAGGAGAACCTATCCAGTAAACGGTGCTGGGGAAACTGGTAGACCACATGCAGAAGATTAAAACAAGGCCCCTACCTATCACCATACACAAAAATTAACTCTAAATGGATCAATAACCTAAATGTAAAACCTCAAACTATAAGAACCTTAGAAAATGCAGGCAACACCCTTATGGAAACTGGAACTGGCAACCAATTCCTGATCAAAATCCCATGTGCCCACACCATAAGAGATAAGATAGACAAATGGGACCTCATCAAACTGATGAACTTCTGTAAAGCCAAAGAAACCATCAAGAGAGTGGGCAGACAGCCCACAGAATGAGAAAAAATATTTGCCAACTGTATATACACTGAGATACTACGTAACTCCAGTTAGGATGACCATCAGCAATAACTCAGAAAACAACAGATGCTGAAGAGAATGTGATGAAAAGAGAACACTTCTACATTGTTGGTGGGAGTGTAAACTAGTACAAGCTCTGTAGAAAACAAATCCTTAAAGATTTAAAAATTGACCTTCTGTATGATCCCCCTTCTGGGCATATACCCAGAGGAATTCAAATCACCCTATGAAAAAGATACCTGCACATTCATGTTTATTGCAGCACATATAAACAATAGCAAAAACATGGAACTAATTGTGCTGCCCATTGCAGCACATATAAACAATAGCAAAAGCATGGAACCAATTGTGCTGCCCATTGAAAGAGGACTGGTTAAAAAAAAGTGGTACATATACATGATGAAATATTGCACAACCATAAAGAAGGACAATATTATGAACTTCACAGCAACTTGAATAGAGTTAGAGTCTATAATTCCGAGTGATCTATCACAGAAACAAAAAACTGAGTACACATGTTCTCACTCATAAGCAGACCTTATCATAACATTGTAAGAGAGGGAATGGCAGTAGTGAGAAGTTTCTGGGGAGGGGAGGGACACACCTAATTAACAAGGGTACTTGCAAAATGAACACTTGTTTACCTAGTCCTGAATTGTACCCCACATGTTTAAAATTTTTTTAAAAATTGTTTTAATGGTTGCACTATTTTCAAAAAATGTATTCCTCAATAGATTGTCTTTATCATCTAAAATACCAACAGGTCATACTAACAGGTCAGATTTGAGTGGCAGACTTCTCAGACAGCAAGATAACTGAGCACAGATCTGATCCACCCTCCCCCTGCAGCAGGCCAGGAACATCAGATCCTAGCTGTGAACAACTCTACCAGCCTGCAATGATAGCTAGAGATCAGAGCTGAAAGGACATTGGACTTAGAGGAATGATCTAAGAGTGTGCTTGGTTCCCATGTTTTTATTTATTTTTATTTTTATTCTTTGTTTTATTCATCTTTTTTTTTCTCTTTTCTCTCTCTTCTTACTGTTATTGATAACATCATCATGTTTGTGTAGGGGAATAATATCAATAAGGAGGTTGATCAACTTGTGTGTCTGTATGATTGTCTGTATGTTTTAGGTTTTTTAAAATCTTTTCTGTCTCTGTGTCTCTTTTCATTTGTTAGTCAGTATGTTTGTCTCTTTTCCCTCTTACTCACTCTCCATCTTACTTTTCCCCCCTCCCCTGTTCCATTCTTTTCCTCTTTTTACCCCTTTTCTTTTTCAGAGAGCAAACCTATTCCCACACTGCATGGACAGATTGAGAGCTAGTGGGAAGTGGGTTCCAGGATATCCATTCACCTGTTAGTAGATACTGGGATCAGCAGATAGATTTTTGAATCACGGCTTCCCCCTCAATTAAATCTCAAAACTGCAAAAAAGTACAGCCCCTAACACACAGTCCAGCCTCAGAAGTGAAGAAAGCTAGAGGATTCACATAAGGAAAAATAGGAGATAGAGCAAACAGAAGTAAAAGCAACCCACCACCCCTGAAAAACAGAATTAAAGATGTGGGGGGAAAAAAGGAAAATGTGGGGAGGAAAAATCTACACAAATGTAGAAAAACTAAAAGAAAAATATAGGTCCCACACAGAGACCTGGGAGATCAGACACTGAGAAAACAGACTTTGAAACACAAACAATGAAGAGTCCCCAGAATGACTGGTCACATACTACAAACCCAGACATCAAGACGTTAATAGAGAGAATAAAAAGAATTGAGGAAAGACAAGAGGAAAATCAGATGGAGCTAATAACTGAGATAACAGCAGTAAAGAATACTGTGATTGAAATAAATAACAAACTAATAAGCATGGAGAGCAGAATTAGCCAAGCAGAAGAAAGAATCTCAGAGTTTGAGGAGCAAAATATAGAACTAACCCAAACTGTCCAAACCATAGAAAAGAACTTTAAAAAGACAGAACAAAACCATTAAGAGATGAGTGACTACTTCAAGAGATCAAACCTAAGAGTAATTGAACTTCCTGAGGCAGAAAAAGAGACAGAGACCACCCTGGAACAAAAATTTTATGAAATTATTCAAGAAAACTTCCCTCATCTCATCAGTGATGCTAAAATTCAAGCACAGGAGATTCAGAGAACTTCTGCAAGACAACAAAAGAGAAGACCAACTCACAGACACATAATAATTTGCCTAAACAAAGTAGATATAAAAGAAAAAATCCTAAAGACAGCAAGAGAAAAAGGTCACAACTGTGGAAGACCAATTAGAATAGCAGCAGATTTATCTACAGAAACACTTCAGGATAGAAGAACTTGAAACCCAATCCTCAAAGTTCTCAAAGATAAACAATTTCTACCAAAAATAACCTACCCAGCTAAGCTAAGCTTTATCAGTGAGGAAGAATTAAAATCTTTCCCAGACATCCAATCCTTAAGAACTTACACTGTCTCCAGACAACCTCTATTAAAAAGTATTAAACACAGAAGAAAAGGAAAAAAGAACAACAACATTCTTCACAAGAGTACAGGGAAGAGCTTGAAAACACATAAATCAACTCAAAAACCAAAAGAAAGACAACAAACAAACAGGAACAACAACAACTCTATAAGAACCTCATGACAGGGATAAACCCTCACATTTCAGTAATTAGCCTGAATGTGAATGGACTAAATGCACCACTGAAAAGACATAGAATGACAAAATGGATAAAATATCATGATGCAACAATATATGGCCTCCAAGAGACTCACCTCACCAGGAAGGACACTCACAGACTCAAAGTAAGACAATGGGAAGTAAAATTTCAGGTGAATGGAATACAAAAGAAAGCAGGAGTTGCAATCTTAATCTCAGAAAAAAATGCCTTTTAAGCTATCAAAGATTTAAAAAGATGCAGAAGGTCACTACATAATGATAAAAGGTTCAATCCATCAACAAGAAATAAGCATCCTAAAAATATATGCACCCAACATAGGAGCACCAACTTTCATAAAGAAGCTTCTAGGCAAACTTTAAAAAGATATTGACTCTAATACTATCATAGCTGGGGACTATAATACTCCACTCATGACCCTAGACAGATCATCAGGACAAAAAATCAGCAAGGAGATCTGGAACCTCAATCTCTTGACCAAATGGGCTGAATTGATACCTACAGAACACTTCACCCAATGACCATAGAATGTACATTCTACTTAATCACTGCATGGAACATACTCTAAGATTGTCCACATTCTTGGCCATAAATCAAGCATAAAGAAATTTTATAAGATTGAAATTTTGCCATGCACCTTCTGAGACCACAGTGGAATAAAAATAGATATCAACACCAACAAGGTTTCCCCAAAACCCACAAAGACAGGGACACTAAACAGCATGATGCTAAGCAACTCCTGGGTCAACATACAAATCAAAAAAGAGATTAAAAGATACCTGGAAACAAATGAAAATGAAGAAACATCTTACCAAAATTTCTGGGATGCCATGAAAGCAGTAGTAAGAGGGGAATTCATACCTCTACAAGATGGAGGGATCACAAGTTAACAGCCTAACAAGTCACCTAAGGAAGCTGGAGGGATCACAAGTTAACAGCCTAAGAAGTCACCTAAGGAAGCTGGAAAATCAAGACCATCAAAACCCTAACTTCAGCAGAAGAATCTAAGTCACTAAAATAAAAGCCCAAATCCAGGATATAGAAGACAAAAAGATAATACAAAAAAATCATGAAACAAAAAGCTAGTTCTCTGAAAGGATAAAAAAGATCAATGATCTCCTAGCTAGACTGACCAAGAAGAAGAGAGAAAAAGCCCAAATAAACACAATGAGAAACACAAGAGATGAAGTCACATCTGACCCTGAAGATATACAAAAGATTATCAGAGACTACTATGTACACTTATATGGAAACAAACTTGAAAATCTAAAGGAAATGAAGGACTTTCTGGCATCACACAACCTTCCTCATTTGAAACAAGAAGAAATCGAGGAAATTGACTATGTCATAAGAAAACTACCTACCAAAAAAGTCCTGGACCAGATTGTTTTCCAGCAGAATTCTACAAAACATACAAGGAGGAACTGATACCAATCTTATTGAAAGTATTCTAGGCGATTGAGAAAAATGGAACTCTTCCCAAATCATTTTATGAAACTAACATCACATTGCTACCCAAGCCAGGAAAAGATCCAACAAAGAAAGAGAACTACAGGCCAATGTCCTTGATGAACACAGATCCTAAAATTCTCAGCAAGAGCCTAGCAAACTGGATTCGACAATACATCTCAAAAATCATCCACCATGACCAAGTAGTCTTCATTCCCAGGATGCAAGGCTGGTTCAACATTCATAAGACAATAAACATAATTAAACACACCAACAGACATAAAAATAAAAACCACATGATTATATCATTAGATGCAGAAAAAACTTTAGATAAAATCCAGCACCCTTTCTTGATAAAAACCCTCAAACATCTAGGAATAGATGGATCCTACCTCAAAATAGTAAGAGCCATCTACGAGAAACCCACAGCCAGCATACTGCTAAACAGACAGAAATTGGAACCATTCCCTCAAAACTGGAACAAGAAAAGGATGCCCATTCTCACCTTTCCTGTTCAATATAGTTTTGGAAGTACTAACTAGAGCAATCAGAGAAGAGAAGGCATCAGGGGTATACAAATAGGAAAAGAAGAAATCAAACTCTCTCTCTTTGCAGATGACATGATTGTATACTTTGAAACCCCAAGAGAATCAGTCAAAAACCTCCTTGCACTGATAAAGGACTTAGGAGAAGTCTCAGGGTATAAAATAAATGTGCAAAAGACAATCGCATTTCTATACACCAATAATAAACAATCAGAAAACCAAAGAAAAGGTGCAATTCCATTCACTATAGCCACACACACAAAAAAATACCTTGGCATCTTCTTAACCAAAGATGTGTAAGAACTTTACAATGAAAACTACAAAACACTACTCAAAGAAATCAAAGATGACACAAACAGGTAGTAAAATATTCCATGCTCATGGATTCGAATAATCAACATTGTTAAGATGTCCATTCTACCTAAGGCAATCTACAGATTTAATGCAAAACCCATCAAATTACCAGCAACATTCTTCTCAGACCTAGAAAAAACAGTACAGGAATTTATACGGAAACACAAACAACCAAGAATAGCCAAAACAGTCCTCAGCAAAAAACACAAAGCAGGAGGTATCACACTCCCAGACTTCAAACTTTATTATAAAGATACAATAATCAAAACAGCCTGGTATTGGTACAAGAACAGACATATAGACCAATGGAATTGAATTGGGATTCCAGAAGCAAAACCTCAATTTCTCAACCAGCTCATCTTGGACAAAGCCTCCACCACTCACTACTGGGGAGAGGTAAACCTATTCAGTAAATGGTGCTGGGAAAACTGGCTGACCACAAGCAGAAGACTGAAACAAGACTACTGCATATACCCATATACAAAAATTAATTCTAAATGGATCAGAGACCTAAATGTAAAACCTCAAACTGTAAGAACATTAGAAAATGCAGGAGACACTCTTATGGAAGTTGGAACTGGCAACCAATTCCTGATCAAAACCCAAAGTGCCCAGGCCATAAGAGATAAGATAGACAAGTGGGAACTCATTAAATTGACAATCTTCTGCAAAGCCAAAGAAACCATCAAGAGAGCAGGGAGACAGCCCACAGACTGGGAAAAAATATTTGCCAACTCCATGTCTGACAAAGGCCTAACATTAAGGATCTATAAGAAACTCAAATGTGCTGAAAAGAAAAAACAAACAGCCCCATTTCAAAGTGGGCAAAAGATATGAACAGACACTTCTCAAAGGAAGACATCCAAGCAGACAACAGACACATGAAGAAATGTTCAACCACACTAATCATC
>CAUYQG010066924.1:0-11915 GCA_963574415.1 Tarsius wallacei | reverse complement strand
GACAGTAGGTTATATAGTATGGCTCAGAAGTGACATATGATAGCATTTCTGTTGTTACAGGGAAAGGTAAGGTTTTTTGTCATGAAAAAGCTTAGGATGGTCATCTCGGTCCAGTCACACACTGAGTGAAGATTTTTTTTTTTAAGTTGGAATCTCACTCTGTTGCTGGAGTGCAGTGACACTCTCATGACCACCGCAGCCTCTACTTGCTGGGCTCAGGCAATCCTTCTGACTCATCCTTCCAAGTAGCTGGAACTGCAGGTGCACGCCACCATGCCTAGCTAATTTTTTTGATTTGTTGTAGAGATGAGATCTAGTCAAGTTGCCCAGGCTGGTCTTGATCCCCTAGACTCAAGCAATTCTCTCACCTCAGCCTCCCAAAGTGCTGGAATTACAGACTTAAGCCACCGCATCCAGCCTTTTTTTCTGTTTTTGATGTTTGAAGTTAGAGGCTAACCAGAATCAAGCACAGTATACTGCATACAACGCTGTGTAGATTCTCCTAACTGCAGCCAACTAATCAGTCCTGGAAATAATCCTATAAGCTACGAGAGAGGTGAGGACACAGAGATCAATTTTAAGAGTAGCAAGTTGATCAAAATAAATCTTACAGCTAAGAAAGACAAGGTTTTGCATTTCCACTTTTTCTTAGTTACTTTTCCTTCCTTTCTTTTTTTTTCTTGAATAAACTTAAATTACAATTAAAATTAAAATGTAACTAAGAGAGACTTCTTGGGCATTGCATGGGTGGAAAATTTAGGCCCTGGTGTTACACATGCAGTGAATGTATATAGATTATGGCATAGCATTTTCTGTTCAATATATATGTACTGGCTTCCAAGATCCCACTATAGATCCCAATTAACCTATCTTTTGGGGGCTTTGTCCCCTGAAATTCCTAATCATCAAGTCTTGGTGCAATAACCACGAGTCACCTTTCTCTCAACCACCCTATCTGCTCCTTTTATTAAAATGTACCCATCATCCCTCAGAATTAGTGTCTTGAAACTGAGTACAGGCTACTCTGAAACCAATTCTACTTTAACAGACAAAAAAGAAAAGACTAAGGTGGACATCTGGCTTCGTTCTCAGGTATTACTTCAGTGATTAGGTCAAGCTTTTTCAATCTAGGTTCTACACAGCCCTGGAAATACATGAAGACTTGTGCACAAAAACATTGACAATTTTAAGGAACTTAAATTCAGATATAATTTCCTAAAACTGATATGTCTGAAAAAGGTCTTGTAATTAGCTTCAGATCATGTCTGCCTTTTAACTTTACTTTTACAGTAGCCCTTCCTCCACTTCAGTAAATAAATAAATAGAAAATAAAAGGAAGGGAGAGAGGGAATTATTTCCTAAACTTATGTCCAAAATTTTTCAATAGATACTCATTTGATTTTCTTCTATGATATCACAAAACATGACACAGCAGAAGAGTTAAGTTTTTAAACTTTTGGGTTCTAATCTCAGCTTATTCACTTATAAAATTGTGTGGTTTTGTGCAAGTCTATAAGTCACTTAACCTAGAAGTTTGCAAACAGTGATACAAAGTGTAAAAGTTTTCAACAGTTTTAGAATAATTAGTCTTCGGTGTTCCACGTTCTTTCTCTCTTTTCTAAAACTGATGTGCCTGAGAAAACACTACAATTAGTATGCAATTCAATGTCTCTTTTCCAACCTTTCTCTTTCATTGTTTCTGAGGGAGAATTCTGTGAATGAAAAACAAAATGGATCCTTATTACATCTAGAGTGCAAACTACTGAAGACAAAATTTAGACCTTATCTGTTTATTCAACTTAGAGTTAGAATTCAGATGCAAGATGATTGGCACAAGGATACATATTGACATGTTTATTTAAATTAAAAAATAAGGTCAAACTTTTTCTACCAAGAAATAATTCTAATTTGACTGATTAGTTTGACAGGGAAGACTGGAATTTGACTGATTAGTTTGACAAAGAGGATTACCTTTTTCAACTAGAATGTATGGTGGATATTTTCCACAAATTAAATGAACTAAATCAGCATCTCCAAGGGAGGTTTGATCAGAATTTATTCAAAACATCAGCAAAATTATGTTAAACTTAACAATATTTGGATTTTTTCAACTATTTCAGAGCATATTGGGTTATACAAGGTGCCTCCAAGAAGTAAAATGCATAACTGTGAATAATTTTTATGAATTCTTAATATTCTTTCCAAAGATTAAAAAATAGGATGACTCCTTCCCTGGTATCATTTGTATATCAGACGATATTCTACTCTTTGCTTTCATCAAATGTGCAAGATATAATTAAATCATCAGCTGATGCTATTATCAAAAATAATAGTGATGGAGCACAATAATCTCCCACTAAAATTTAAAAAGAATTCAAGAAAATGTGTGATATGTCTATAATAAAATGCTTAATTTATGTAGACAATATTTCTCAATGTTAACATCTATTTTAAAAAATGAAGGCCAGGTGCGGTGGCTCAAGCCTATAATCCCAGCACTTTGGGAGGCTGAGGTGAGAGAATTACCTGACCCCAGGGGTTCGAGACCAGCCTGGGCAACTTGGTAAGCCCTCATCTCTACAATAAATCAAGAAAAAATAGCTGGGTGTGGTGGCACATGCCTGTAGTTCCAGTTACTTGGAAGGCTGAGGTAGAAGGATCGCCTGAGCCTAGCAGATCGAGGCGTGGTGGCCCTGAGTTGCGAGCCACTGCACTCCAGTCTGGGTGACAGAATGAGACTCTGACTCAAAAACAAAAAATAAAAAATGGGAATAGAATTTTCTATTTTGTCTTACCATAACATTAAGAATAATTTTTTAATATGATAAGTATGTGAAAAATATAGTTCTCTTTTTAAATTAATGGGTGCATTTATAGTTTAAAAATTATATTATTCATTTAATATTTACTTTTCAAATGTTTTTTGTATTTCTATTGCTTTTATTAATTATGTATTAATTATAAAAACAAGTTTAGCTCAATCCAGGAGAAAAATTTTAACACTTAAAAAATTAAGATTAGGCTGGGCACGGTGGCTCAACCTATAATCCCAGCACTTTGGGAGGCCAAGGCGAGAGTACTGACTAAGCCTGGGGGTTCAAGACCAGTCTGGGCAACTTGGTGAGATCTCATCTCTACAATAAATCAAAAAATAAGCCAGATGTGGTAACGTGTGCCTATAGTTCCAGTTACTTATAAGGATCGCCTGAACCTAGCAGGTCGATGCTGTGGTGGCTGTGAGCATGCCACTGTACTCCAGCATGGACAACAGAGTGAGATTTCAACTCAAAAAAAAAAAAAAAATTCTAAGTCATAATAAGTAAAAATAAACATCTAATTTATAAACATAATTTTCGTAAAGAGAAATATGAAATAATCTTTCTTATTAGATAATCAGTAAGAGATATGAGTTTTTAAATGTATTATTTAGATAAAATTTTCTAATTTTAGAAACTTAGAAAAGTGAAACATAAAGTTAAAAACTAAAAGGTACAAAAAAATTTTTAAGGATTAAAAAAGAGTTTGCTAATGTAATTTTTAAATGGCTAGACGTGCATATAAAAAGTTCTGTAGTATTTAGATCCTACTGAAATCTGAAATGTAAAGGTTTTATGTAATTTTTTAATTTTTCAAATGACAAAATTTAAAATATACTAAAATCACATTCTTCTTTTTAAACATATGATGAAAATTCTAATACCAATTTAAAAATGTATAAAGGGACTCAGACTTTTTCAAAGTGCTCCTTGCAGATACATAATCTAAAATGTGAAGACCTCTCTTCTTCCTGAAGAGTTCATTTTCTTAATTTGTCTATCTTATTTATCTCACAGTGCTACTAAGAGAATGACTGGCAGATACTTGGTGCTCAGAAATATTTTCCAAGACAATAAATTTCATTGTAAGTATAAGCTAGTCCTAAGCACGTGGGAATCTCATCAAATTACTTTTTGAAACATCTTTATACCATTTGTATGTGGTCTGACAATTAAGTTCGTGAACTCATCATAGAAAAAGTACTACATAACTCATTTCTATGGTCACGTTTGAAGCATTTGAGCCTATGCACTGAACCAGCACCTAGTCCACCCATCACAGCAATTTTGGAACTCTTTTTCTGGAATGGCTATCAGAGCCGTTGTCGTATTTCCTTTGATGTTCTGAATGTCACTAAAGTGTCTTCCTTTCAATATTTCTTTTATCTTCAGGTAAAGGAAAAAGTCATTGAGGGCCGGATCAGGTGAGTAGCGTGGATGTTTGCCTACAATTATTTATTTACTGTCTAAAAACTTCCTCACAGACAGTGCTGTGTGAGCTGGGGCATTGTCCTGATGCAAGAGCTCCTTTGGGACCATTTTTACACACACCTTTCTCATGGCAAGATTTCCAGTTAAGATTTTCCTGTTTCTCTGTTGATGTGTATTTGGTCTGCTATGTTTCTCACAATCAGCCAATGATTTTGATGCACAATTTGATGGATTTTTGCAATGTTTTCTTCAGTTCTGCTTGTTACTGGCCATCCTGACCTCGCTTCATCAGTGACACTTTCTCTCCCCTCAGAAAAACATTTCATCGGTTTATCTGCTACTGTTTTCTTCATGACTTTATTCCCATAAACTTGAACTAACATGTTCCTGATTTCACTTCCACTATTGCCCAGTTTAACAAGAAATGTAGTATTTATTTGTTGCTCTAATTTGAACTCCAACATTCTCATAATGACAGTTCTGATGGTCATTTCAGAAAAAGAGTTCCAAAATTGCTTTGATGGATGGAATAGGTGCTGACATCAGTGCCTAACTTCCCAAAGGGAGTACTTCCAGGGTGACCACAGTGATATTCAGCAATGAGATATGTAGCACTTTCTCTAGGATAAGTTTGCAAACTTAATTGTTGGACCTCATTCATCTATTTCTTGCTCAATATTGGTTTCTAACCTATTGCTTGAAAACTTATAGCTTTCATGGAACATGGCTTTATGTGTCATTCATCCCAAGGAAAGTTGCATTCTACAAGAGAAATATTGCATTTCAATATCAAGTCAATTCATTAAATATCTCTTATATTTCTTTTATATATCATTCTTTTTGTTAGAGGCTGGTGATATGACAGTGAACAAAAGAAGCGTGGCTTTGCTTTCATGGAAATGACATTTTTGCAGAGAGGACAAATTTTAAACAAGTAATGACAAGTGTGATGAGGATCCAAGGGAAAATAAGAATTAGCATAGAAGCAACAAGGAAAGGGTCATAACCCACCTCAGGGATCTGATATAGACACACCAGTAGAGAAATATCTTACAACAGGGTAGAAAAATTGCATACACATATATAAACACACAACTAAATAAACTATTAAAATAATATATAAAAATATGTGTGTATGCTAGAGTAATGGTACCGAAAAATAAAAATGAAGTGTATATTGAACACTTACAGTTTTCAAAATCATATACTAGCCCCTTCTGCAAATAAAAAGTCAAATACTTCTTTCACTCACATAATGCATGGATTTTTTTTATTGTTGTTCATCCATGTGGTTGCCTGCATAACATTAATTCCATTTTATTGCTGCTATTTCATTATATGGATACACCACAGTTTGCTTATTCATTCACCAGTTGATGGGCATTTGAATTATTTTTTGTTATTTTTTATTTTTATTTTTTTTGGAGTCAAGGTCTTAACTCTGTCACCAGGCTGGAGTGCAGTGGCATGATCATGGTTCACTGCAGTCTTAAATTCCTGGGCTGCTCGAGAAATCTTCCTGCCTTAGCCTCCCAAGAAGCCAGACACAAAAGGTCACATACATAACTCCATTTATATGATGTGTACAAAAAAGTCAAATCTAAACAGACAGAAATCACTTCAGTAGTTATCTATGGGGAGTAGGAACAAATGGGTGAGAAGGAATTTTAGGGGTGATGAAAATATTCAAAGACTGATTTGTAGAGATGGTTATACAGCTTTCTAAATGTACTAAGGATCATTTAATATTAAACTTAAATTGGGTTAATTTTGCTATCATAAATTACATCTCAACAAAGTTGTTTAAAAATTTTTAAAAAGTCAAATACTTTTGAAACCATCTTATGTAACAAGTTGCACTAAATTCTGAGAGACATATTGTAGTTTACAAATTTTCTCTCTCAGTGAAACAAATACCCACAGTTTCTAAGACTCTTTAAAATATCCCACTTTTTCCTAGGGTACATAAATATAGCTTCAGTGAAAATCAATATTTATTAAAAATTGTGAAACATCACAGATTCCCGTTTATTTCAGCAATCTTTCCTTTTCTCCTTCCAATAACTATTCCAGATTTTCCGTTCATGCTCAACAGGGTAATAATATAAATTTCAGGGCCACAGTAGTGAGATGGATTCAGCTTTGATTTCTTATTTCACCATTCTGACTTTCTATGATTTTAGAAAAGTTACTTAGCTTTTCATCTTAATCTCCGAGCAAAATAAGACAATACTACTTAACTCACAGGGTTATTTTATATCTGAAGAGAGATAATAAATGTTAATATGTTCATCATATAGCTGCCAATAAACCACTGTGAAACCTATTATCCTTTAGATGTCTTCTTTTACTATTACTACAGACTATTTTATTCTATTACCAGAACCTAAATCAACTTGTTTCTACATTTTAATCTTGAAGTTCAAAATCATAATTAAACATCTTGCCATATGTTAAAAAGATATCACAACTCAACATATGGATGATAAAGAAGCCCACTACTATAAAGTTACTGTCTTTCAAGTACCTGTATTCCTTAGATAATGCAAATAAGAATTTTACTTCCTTATCTCTGTACAGTCTAATTGTAAGTCCCTGCTGACCCTTTCTGGAACAAATGAGTCACTGACCCTATGGTTGTACTCACATAGTTAATAAAATAGATTGTGATTCATTTTTATGATCTGTAGTTAAAGTTAAAGATACAATTATATTAATCTTGTAACCGTAACCAGGATACTCTTTTGTTTTTCTTGTTACCCTTGATTAACGAGGTACCACCATGAATAATGTGTTACTTTGTAGTACATTCGGTTAACCCCCTTCTCACAGTTACTGGCAAATTAAAAGTACATGTTCCTCAATAATAGGCACTGGGAATATGTAGACTGCAAATGCATGACTGACAAAATGCAACTGTAACTGGAATGCTATAGAATACTTTGTAAGTCAAGCAGTTTGATATTAATCTATAGAAAACCTCAATGCTTATGCATATAAATATGGTCTGTAGAAGCTAAGAGATCAAGCAGACTTAAGGGGCTAAGTCCTGACTCCCTGAATTATGAATTCAGTAATAAACCTCTTTCTTCCCATTTCCTTGCAATTTTTTTTTTTTTTAGGTTGTGGGGTACAAGTCAGGATTGTGTACATAAGTGGTTTGGATGCAGGTGAAGTTTTGGGACTCCCTTTGGACCTCACTTCTCCTGGATTAGGATCAGCCACCCTTATTCATGTTGCATGGCCCTTCTCTCTCCCCTGGCAGTGTTCCATTACTGCCAATCCCTTTTTTATAGTATTATGACAGATGTTCAGGGTCCATTTATGAGTAAGAGCATGTGGTATTCAGTTCTTTGTTTCTGTGATAGACTGAGCATGATAGAACTAGAAACTGACCTTCCATATGACCCAGCAATCCCCTTTCTGGGAATATACCCAGAGGAACTCAAATCATTCTACAAAAAAGATACCTGCACATGCATGGTTATTGCAGCATTCTTGACAACAGCAAAAACATGGAACCAACCATGCTGCCAGCTGAAAGTGGACTGGATAAAAAAATGTGATGCATATACATGATGGAATATTATGTAGACAATTGAGGGACAAAATTATGGAGTTCCCTGCCTCTTGACTATTATCAGCAGTGAAAAGTAGCAGTCAAATGTTACTCGGACCATTTCATAAGTAAATAGAGGGGACTGTTGATTTTCTTTTTTTAAAAAATTTATTTATTTATTATAAAGACGTGGGGTACAATTCAGGGTTAGGTATACAAACATTGATCAAGCAGGTACTCTTGTTGATGAGGTATGCCCCTCCCTCCCCTAGCAGTTTCCCTCAACTGTCAGTCCCACCCACCTTCCCCTGACAGTTTTCCATTACTGCCAATTGCTTTCTTATAGCTTTATAATTGTTCAAGGTCACCTTATGAGTGAGAACATATGGAACTTAGTTTTTTGTTTCTGTGATAAATCACTGAGTATGATCGACTCCAAATCCATCCAATTTGCTGGAAAGTCCATATATTTGTCCTTCTTTATAATATTTCATTGTGTATATGTACCACATTTTTTTTATCCAGTCCAGCTTCGATGGGCAACACAGTTGGTTCCACATTTTTGATATTGTGAATAGAGCTGCAACAAACATACGTGTGCAGGTATCTTTTTCGTAGAATAATTTGAATTCCTCTGGGTATATTCCCAATAGGGGAAAATAAGTGTTCCTTTTTCTCCACATCTTCGCCAGCATCTGTTGTTGTTTGTTTTATTAATGATGGCCAATCTTACAGAGGTTAGGTGGTATCTCAATGTGGTTTTGATTTGCATTTCTCTGATGATGAGTGAGGCTGAGCCTGTATATCATCTTTTGAGAAGTGTCTATTCATGTATTTTGCCCACTTTTTAAAGGGACTGTTTGTTTTATTCCTTTCAGCGCATTTGAGTTCCTTGTAGATCCTAGATGTTAGGCCTTTGTCGGATATACATTTTTTCCCATTCTGTGGGCTGTCTCCCTGCTCTCTTGATGGTTTCTTTGGCTTTGCAGAAGTTTGTGAGTTTAATGAGGTCCCACTTGTCTATCTTATCTCTTGTGGCCTGGGCACTTTGGGTTTTGATCAGGAATCGGCTGCCAGTTCCAACTTCCATAAGAGTGTCTCCTGCATTTTCTAAGGTTCTTACAGTTTGAGATTTTATGTTTAGGACTTTGATCCATTTAGAGTTAATTTTTGTGTATGGTGATATGTAGGGGTCCTGTTTCAATCTTCTGCATGTGTTCAGTCAGTTTTCCCAGCACCATTTACTGAATAGGTTCTCCTCTCCCCAGTGGTTGTTGTTGGAGGCTTTGTCAAGGATGAGTTGATTGAGGAATTGAGGCTTTGCTTCCAGAAACTCTATCCTGTTCCATTGGTCTATGTGCCTGTTCTTGTACCAATACCAGGCTGATTTGATTACTGTAGCCTTATAGTAAAGTTTGAAGTCTGATACCTCCTGCTTTGTTTCTTTTGCTAAGGATTGTTTTGACTATTCATGGTCATTTATGTTTCCATATAAATTTCTGTATTGTCATTTCCAGGTCTGAGAAGAATGATGTTGGTAACTTAATGGGTATTGCATTGCATCTGTAGATTGCCTTTGGTAGGATGGACATCTTAACAATGTTGATTCTTCCTATCCACGAGCATGGGATATTTTTCCATTTGTTTGTGTCTTCTTGGATTTATTTGAGCAGTGTTTTGTAATTCTCATTGTAAAGGTCTTTCACTTCTCTGGTTGGGAAGGTGCTGATGCATTTCATTTTTGGGGTGGCTATTGTGAGTGGAGTTGTGCTTTTTATTTGGGTCTCTGCCTGCTTGCCGTTGGTGCATAGGAATGCAACTGTCTTTTGCACATTTATTTTGCACCCTGAGACTTTGTCAAAGTCCTTTATCAGTGCAAGCAGGTTTTTGACAGATTCTCTTGGATTTTCAAGGTATAGGATCATATCATCAGCAAAGAGAGATAGCTTAACTTCCTCTTTTCCAATTTGGATACCCCTGATGTCCTTCTCTTGTCTAATTGCTCAAGCTTGGACTTCCCACACAATATTGAACAAGAGGAGTGAGAGTGGGCAGCCTAGTCTTGTTCCAGTTTTCAGGGGAAATGTTTCCATTTTCTGTTCATTTAGCAATATGTTAGCTGTGAGTGTGTCACAGATGGTGCTTACTATTGTGAGACATGTTCCTTCAATACCTAGGTGTTTGAGGGTTTTTATCAAGAAGGAATGCTGGATTTTATCAAAAGTGTTTTCTGCATTTAATGAGATAATCATGTGGTTCTTGTTTTTACATCTGTTGATGTATTTAAAGACATTTATGGTCTTGAGAATGTTGAACCAGCCCTGCATCCTGGGGATGAAACCTGCTTGGTCATGGTGGTCATGGTGGATGATTTTGAGATGTGTTTTTGGATTCTATTTGCTAGAATTCTGTTGAGGATTTTTCATTTATGTTCATAAGGGATGTTGGCCTGTAGTTCTCTTTCTTTGTTGGATCTTTACTCTGTTCAGGTATCAGTGTGATGTTAACTTTGTAAAATGATTTGGGGAGAATTCCATTTTTCTCAATTGCCTCAAATACTTTCAGTAGGATTGGTATCAGCTTCTCGTATGTTTTGTAGAATTCTGCTGGAAAGTCATCTTGTCCAGAGCTTTTTTTGGTAGGTAGTTTTCGCATGACAGACTCAATTTCCTGGGTTGTTATTGGTCTACTTAGTGTCTCAATGTCTTTTTGTTTTAACATGGGGAGGTTGTGTGATGTCAGAAAGTCCTCCATTTCATCTAGGTTATCAAGTTTGTTTCCATATAGGTATACATAGTAATCTTTGATAATCCTTTGTATTTCTTCGGGGTCAGTTGTGATTTGATCTTATGTATTTCTGATTGAGTTTATTTGGGCTTTTTCTCTCTTTTTCCTGGTCATTCTGGCTAGGAGTCCATCAATCTTGTTAATTCTTTCAAAGAACCAGCTTTTTGTTTTGTTGATGTTTTCTATGATATTTTTGTCCTCTGTGTCCCGTATTTGGGCTTTTATTTTTGTAATTTGTATTCTTCTGCTAAAGTTGGGATTTTGGTGGTCCTCTCTTTCCAGCTTTCTTAAGTGATTTGTTAATCTCTCCACTTGTGATCTTTCCATTTTCTTGATGTGTGCTAGTAGATATATAAATTCCCCTGTTAGAACAGATTTCATGGCATCCCAGAGGTTTTGGTAAGATGTTTCTTAATTTTCATTTGTTTCCAAATATCTTTCAATTTCTTCTCTGATTTCAGTGTTGACCCATTCATTGTTCAGCACCATGTTGTTTAATGTCCATGTCTTTGTGGACTTTGGGAAAGTGCTGTTGGCTTTGATACTTATTTTTATTCCACTGTGGTCTGAGAATGTGCATGGCAAGATTTCAACCATATAGAACTTGTTTATGCTTGATTTATGGCCAAGGATGTGATCAATCTTGGAATATGTTGCATGTCTTGATGAGTAGATTGTATATTCTGTGGTTGTTGGGTGGAGTAATCTGTAGGTATCTATTAAGTCCCTTTGGTCAAGTGTCAAGTTTAGGTTTTGGATCTCCTTATTGATTCTTTGGTTTAATGATCTATCTATGGCTGTCAGTGGGGTATTCAAATCCCCTGCTATAATAGTGTTAGAGTCAATATCTTTTTTTAGTTTATTTAGCAGTTGTTTTATAAATGCTGCTGCTCCTGTGTTGGGTGCATATATGTTTAGGATGGATATTTCTTGTTGATGGATTGAACTTTTTGTCATTATGTAGTGTCCTTTTGCATCTTTTTAAATTTTTGATAGCTTAAAGGTTGTTTTGTCTGATATTAAGATTGCAACTCCCTGCCTTCTTTTGTGATCCATTTGCCTGGAAACTCATTTTCCATCCTTTTACTTTGAATCTGTGTGCGTCCTTTATAGTGACATGAGTCTCCTGGATGCAGCAAATGTTGGGGTCATGGTTTCTTATCCAGTCTGCCATTCTGTGTCTTTTCAGTGGTGCATTTAGTCCATTCACATTCAGGCTGATTATTGGAATGTGATTGCTTATCTCTGTCATGAGGTTCTTATAAAGTTTTTTCTTTGCTTGCTTGTTTTCTTTTGGCTTTGGGGTTAGTGTATGTGTGTGT
>CAUYQG010066918.1:0-22827 GCA_963574415.1 Tarsius wallacei | reverse complement strand
TCATCTTGCCGCAAAGGGCCAGCGGACACCACTGATGCTACCGGCCAGTGGCTCCTCCGGGCCCGGGCGGCAGATGGCACGGCCACGGGGCAGAAGTTTGGGCCCCGCTGCTCTTCTGTGAAAGACTCCACACGCGTGGGGCATCCTGGCACTTTCCGGAGGGCAGCCAGGCTCAGGCGAGAAGCGGCCGCCGCAGCCACTGCCCTTCCCTGGAAAGGTCCGGCGAGCACGGCCCAGAAATCCACAGCCCAACGGCCACGCCCCAGCGGGTCAGGTTGCCGCTCGTGGCAGGACCTTAAGGAAGCGACTCAAACTTCCTGAAGCTGTCTCCTCGTCACTCGCCTCCTGCCTCCCGGGATGCGGCCACCGCAGATCGTCAGACCCCCTCGCTCCGGCCCCGCCGCATGCCTCCGCCCCATCGAAGTCCCCCCGGGCCTGCCCTCGCGGCCCCACCGCCACCCCCGCCCCATCCGGCCCCCCAGACCCGGCCGCTCGGCCACCGCCCACGACTCTGGCCGCGGCCCCTGGTCCCCCACCCGCCCTCCCGCCCCCCACCCGGCCGCCCGCCGGGAGGAGTCGTCTTAAGCCCTCTCCATACTCCGTGGCACCTGGGAATCAGTACAAGGAGCCACTCCACGGAAGCGCAGTTACGTTTCAGGTGGAGCCTGCTCGTACGCGTGATTCCAATTCCTGGGATGCGCTAGCCTCATTTTCTCTCTTTCTGCTGGCTTTCCTTTACATCTGATTTTTTTTTTTTTTTGGTCTTGCTGTCGACTTTCTAATTATTAAAAGCTAATACGTAAAATTATCCAGGATGTGGGCTTTTTTCTTTTTGAGTCTGATCTTTTTGTGTGTATTTGCCAGAAAGATGGAGCAATAAACAAGCACTACATGGCGTACTCCGCCAACAACTCATTACACTCCCTGAAGAGTAATTGGACAAGAAGAAAGACATGGGGAAAGCAACAACCGACAGAATGTGCTGGCAGCTTTCTTCACACAGACCATGACTTTTTCAGAAGCCAGGCTAAGTAGAAACAGGCTTTTAAAAGTCCTTGAACAATCCTGAGCTGTTCTTGGAGACAAAAAGAGACCAGTGGATCCAAGGCGCTTCTAACTTCTTCTCTCTTATTTTCCTGACCGTAAGTCAAACTTTTAAATTTCACTTTGCATAGATCATGAGGACATAGAGTGGATAGCCAATGCCTGACATATTGATTGACATTGTTAAAATCATTATATTAGTCTGATATTTCTATATTATTTTATGTTTTAGTGAGTGATTTAATTTTTAAATTCTGTTTTATATTTTAGTGTAACAAAATGGAAGATGAATACGTTCAGAAATATATATAAATATTATTAATTTATTTGCCAGATGGACACTTCTCTGAATATACTTTCGAGAATTTCCAAGGGTTATTTCTTTGGATTGTGTAAGCATAAGACCAGATTCTGTGTGTATGTGAGTGTATGTGTGAGAGTATGTGTTTTCTTTGAAAATGCCTTTGTGGTTTGCTCATGGAGCTATTCAAACAGACCTCTGTATTCATAAAGCGAAGATTACTGTTTTAACTTTTCTACTTTCCCAAGTTAGAATTTAGAGATTATTTTGGTATTTGCTGACTTTACCTTTTATTTTATCAAAAAAAAAAAAAAGAAAGAAATGCAGCAAGTTCTTGGAACACTGTAATTTGTATATAACATCAACATGTATTCAAACGGATCTGAGTAATCGTGGTTGTAAAACGAAATGATCATTTCTGGAATTTCAAACTGAAAACAAAGAAGAACGATCACTATTATAAACCAATTACTCTAGTCATAATTGCTAATGGTTTTGGTTTTAATCTGTCTGTCTCTTACATACTTCATAAATAAGAACTCACATATTTAAAGAAGAGAAGTTAGCTCTTTTGGATTCTAAGAATGAATATAATGCTATTCAGCTTTGCTTTACCCCGTGGTGACTTAGACATCAAATAAACGTGCCAAAGTGAGCCACTCAAGGTATAAAGACTGCTTGCGGGCAAATCACCGACGAATAAGGAACTGCAAAGTATTTCATTCCTGTTAATTTTTTTTAAACAAGTAAAGGAAAAACTGTTTTTTGGATTCTAAACATTAACTAAGATCTCATTCATGGATTTACTTTAGGTGGTTAAGATTTGATGGAAACAAAGGACTTCTGAGAAAGATGGAAAGCCTCTTATACCATAACCTTCATCTCCCTCAGAGCATCAAAGCCTGGAGAGGAATACCAGCTGAGAGGACATTCCACGTTCACTAATACTTTATATTCTTTAAAATAATCCCGACTGAATCTGTTACTACCATGCTGTATAAGAAATTTGATTGGTACATCTGAAAACGATGCTATCAACGTGTTCAAAGACTTTTTATAACTGGACTTTATATTTTTTTTGTCTTTTTCCTCCTAGTTACTTCTCTACCATATTTACTCTCTCAATGAACAGGACAACATGGTTAAAAAAGAGATAAGTGTGTGTCAACAAATTCAGGCCCTTCTGCACAAGAATTTTCTCATAAAATGGAGAATGAAAGGAGCAAGCTTGTTGGTATGGTTCACAGTATATATTTTCCCATATTTTGTTCATGAAAATCCATTATGTAGTATTATGATATCTTTATTGATTTCTGTTCACAAATTCTAATTTTAATTACCATACTGGCCAGATGATTTGAGGTTCTAAATATTGTAGAATAATATATTTTGCAAAATAGGATGTTTATGGTAAAAGGTGAAATCAACTAAGGAACTCATATGACAGCTCCTGAAAAGTAAAGTACCATTCTTTAGAATAGAAATGGCCAGTCTACAAATATTGGGAACATTTTGATTAAGATTATGTTAATTGATGAGACTAGGGAAAATATGAGTAAAAATGAGGGAACTTTCTTGGACTCTCTTTTCTATTTTTTAACTTTTAAATTTTTTATTTTAAAGATGTGACAATTCAGGGTTAGGTATACAAATGTTCATTATGCAGGTACCCTTGCTGATGAGGTGTGCCCCCACGTCCCCAGGCAGATTCCCATTACTGCCGATGTCGCTTTCCCGCCCTCCTCCCGGCAGTCTCCCGCTGCTGCCAATCCTTTTCTTATAGTATTATGATAATTGTTCAAGGTCCACTTATGAGTGACAACATGTGATATTCAGCTCTTTTTTTCTGTGAAAGATCACTCAGTATTATAGACTCTAAGTCCATCCAGGTTGCTGTGAAGTTCATGATTTTGTTCATCTTTATGGCTGCATAATATCCCATCGTGTTTATGGACCACATTTTTTTTTTTAATCCATGGACTCTCTTTTCTTTTTTAAAATTAATTAATGAATTAATTTTCCTTTTAATTTTTTTATTTTAAAGATGTGGGGTACAATTCAAGGTTAGCTATACAAGTGTTCATTATGCAGGTACCCTTGTTGATGAGTTGTGCCCCCCCCTTCTCACTACTGCCAATCCTGCTTCCCTGCCCTCCTCCCGGCAGTTTCCCACTACTGCCAATCATTCTCTTATAGTATTACAATGATTGTTCAAGGTTCGCTTATGAGTGAGAACATGTGATACTCAGTTTTTTGTTTCTGTGACAGATCGCTCAGTATTATAGACTCTAAGTCCATCCAGGTTGCTGTGAAGTTCATGATTTTGTTCTTCTTTATGGTTGCATAATATCCCATCATGTTCATGGACCACATTTTTGTATCCTTGGACTCTCTTTTCAAGGCTATGCTTTTTGTAAACAGAGTGGTTTAAGTGAATACAATCGCTGATTGTCAGTATCTTTGCATTCTGTTGAGTTTCTAGTATATGACATGGACATTAAGGCAGAGATTGCTATATGTTTTTGTGAGATACATCCGAGGCTGCCCTGACCATGTGGAGGCTGCAGTCTGTTCAGAAATAGCCAGTATTATTTCACTGGGAGCTGGATTCATATCATCCTTTCAAATCTCTGCAATGGCTTCTGAAGCGGCTCAGACTAATATTTTAGTTCTTATGTTAAAAACAGATACATCTATATCATTTACTATAATTTTAAAAGTTATTAAGGTGTATTTCAATCCAGAAGTCTAAAAATATTGATACAGTAAACACATACATCCACAATTCAAATGTGACTGCTGTTAACATCTTGCCGTCTCACCCCCTCCCTCAAAAGACATATAACACTTCACTGCCATATATTTTGGCTAGCATTTCGATAAATTAACATGGTCCCTTACAGAATCACTGTCCTACTTCAAGAGATTAGCAATAATTCCATATGATCATCTAGTTCCATGGCCAGGTTCAGTTTCCTAAATTTCCCCCCAAATGTTGGTTTGTTCAAACCAGGAACCATTGAGACAAAGCTAGTTGAATATTTCATGTTCTCTTTTTATCTGGCGACTTCTTCATGCTGTCGTTTAACTCATCCTTTTATCACCAGAGGATTGGATCCAAAATCACGATTGAATTCATATTAAATATTTTTGGTAAGAACGTCTTTTATGTGACGACGTGTACTTCTGTCGTTTCATATGAGAGCGTAAAGTGAACAGTGGTTTCACTATTAGGAATGCTAAATCACTGGGTTAATACTGATTGACTTTTTAAAATTTTATCTCAAGTTTGTATATTCTTGAAAAGGTATTCTTTTCTTAAAGGATAGCTATTAACTGGGAAGGAAAAAAATCAGAGACAGAAATGAAGTCATTAGCAATGGCAATATATTCTGTCTTAAAATGTGTTTTGACGTTTCTCACTGTTCTGAACCACTTACAACTTGTCTCATTTTTCTTTTGTGTGCTGGAGGAATGGACAATAGCCTTGCTTCCAGGGCTGTATTTGTGCATCTTTTCGGAAGTCTTCAGAGTTACCCGTTTTCCTGAACAACCTCCTCATGTCCTGGGAAGTGTGGATCAATTTAATGACTCTAGGCTAGTGGTGGCATATACACCAATCACTAACGTAACACGGAGGATAATGAATAAGATGGCCTTGTCTTCCTTTATGAAAGGTGTGTTGTCCAATCATGAATGTTTCAGTATTATGTGACTTGAAGTTTGTTTTGCAAGCTGAATTTCATACACAGCCTGTGGGTCAGTGGTATTCCACTGAGGCAAGTATTCTCATTATGTATGAGGTACAGGGGTTGGTGTGAGACCAAATGTAAGTCGGTGAAATGTGAAATAGTTTCACTTGGGGGCTTTGTAAACCCCCCCCACACACTTTACCTTTTAGTCCAGAAAGTACGGTTGGAGCAGAGAAAGAAGGATTGGGCTCCATTTTAGGTGATGTAAAGTCAATTTTACTTTTTTTCCCAAACTTAGCTTTTTAAAAATTCTGTTCAGTTGAGCATTCTATAATTTAAGAGTTTCAGATTTCTACAGAAATTATTTTCTATTTAGATGATAAATAGGAAATGTACATCAAAGATGTTTGAAATTATAACTCAAGCTTAACCGTAGCATTGAGAAAGCATTACTGTTCCGTATTTTAAAATATTTAAAATGTATAGCTCAAGACACGTAAAGTCGATTCAACATCAAAGCAGGTATTGGCTGCTCAGAGTTAACTAATTCAGGGCCCTTGATCATAGAGTAGTAAGTTTTTTTTTCTCGGAATCTTTCTCTGCATATCTAGACTCAGAAAATAGAGATCTCTGTGTTATGCAGGCTCCTGCATTCACTTGATTACGCATCTTTAAAAGAAGTAAAAATACCTAATAGTCATAGGTATTGTGTGAGATCTCTGCCATCCTTCCTATCCAATCTACAACCATTAGGAGTATCTAGTAGGAGTCAGTTGCGGTCTCTGGCCTGTTCCTTAAATGCCTTTGACTCTGCATGAGCAGATTTCAGGACAATGTCCTTTGCTTCAGTAATCTTAGCCTACCATCAGATTTCTCGTGTTATCACCCCTCCTTCTTCAGGGTTCTGAACACTGGCCATTTTCATCCCTTTGTCCATTCTACCCAGTCTCTTAACATCTCAGTTCTAATCATTGCCTAATCCTGTCTTTATGAAACTTGTATTTAGTTTCTTAGTGTCTGGATTGTCATTCCCAGGGACAGCTCCAAGGTCTGAATTCTCATTGTTTTATGTCTGTTGTTCTTAATACTCTGTGCTCAGCCTCTCCAAACTTTGGGATGGATATTTTTCTCTCTGTCCACTTTTTCCTGTTTTGTAATTCTTCGTTGCAGCTTCCAGAGCTTTGGTTTCAGCCTGCCTCTCTTACCACATTGTTTACAAGTTCAAGTTCTGCCTGACCAGTGTTGATACTACCCTGATCTCTCCCTGCTTCCTTCAAGTGGTTATTTACCTCATCTCTTTTTAACTTAAGCGTTTACAGAGGCCTCAGGGACTAGCCTTCCTGCGTGCACAGAGCACCCTATTGACTGCTTTTGCCCACAGAGTCTCATGGCTCGTTGGGCTCTGTACTTTTCTTACATGAAGTATACCATTCCAGCTACCATGCTGGCATGTTCCACCCAGAGCCCTCATTCACTTTTTTGTTCTATGTTTATCTAACTCTTGCTTTTTAAAACAAATATCGGTGTTTTAGCTTTGACAGTATTTATATAACTCTAGAGAAAATCAGTGAAGTTAGCATTGTCCTCAAAAAAGTTTCACAGCCTTGTTTTTGGAAGGATGAGCAGTTTTGAAAGGCAGGGCTATAGCACAAAATGGATAAGTTTTTCATCGTAATGTATACTTTGTCCTGAGTGAGATTTAAGATTTATGAAGTTGCTAGAACATAATACACAGAAGTATGAACAAAGGAGTCCATAAGTTGGACTTCAGTTGATTTTCAGAGCTTACATTAATAATAGATTTGCTAACCACCTATTGGGTGGATTGCTTCTACAGATTGCAAACTCATTCATTATGCACTGATTCTTAAGAGCTTAATTCTCAGAGAGTTTAATTGACCCCAAATAATCTGCAGGTAGACTGTAGCTTTACTTCTGGTTTCTGTGCTTCTGATTCTTTGCATACTTCTACTAATATGCTATTTTCATGTGATAGAAATCAGTCATAATCTTGGCAGAAAAAAGGAAAACACCAAATTTTCAAGTATTTTTATTGTTTATTTCAAATATTTTTCTTTTAACTTTTAAATTACTTTAGTGACAAAAGTAACATCCACTCTACACAAAATTAAGCAATATAAATCTGTTTGAAACAGAAAAAGAGTTTTCCTTTCATGTCCGTCACCACTTTCTCTTCTCCTCTGTTTCTCTTTTAAGTTTTGTGTCACTTTTAAGGAAAAGATGCACATGCTTGTATTAAGACATCGTGTTTCTATATATAGGGACAGTTTGTCTTTACCAAAATGAGATCATTACTAAAAATATTGTGCTGCGAATTATTTCTTAAACATATATCATTCACATCTTTTCAGGTATTTAACTTAAAACAATAAAAAAGGTACTACACAGCACTAATTTTATGGAAAACTTAAACAATTGTACTTTGTTTCTGCATCTTCCAATAATAAGTTTACAGGATTGTTTATAATTTTTGTACATGATAGGAAGAACAATTATTGGGACACCTGATGAAGAAACTATGGATACAGTACTTGCAACAAAGTACATTGAACTGGTGGGAATTGTGTTTAGTGATACTTTTTCATACCGGCTAAAGTTTAATTGGGGACATAGAATCCCAAATATAAAGGAACACTCAGATTACTCAGGTGACTATATAAAAATTTGTTGCAATCTTTTTTGCCACTTCATTGAATCCCCTGTTCAGAATGACTGATAGAAACATTAGTATAACCAAGTAAAGAAGCAATATAACATTTTCCATCTGAGGTTAAGCATCGGTCTTTACTACAATATGAGACTCATTATTCTGACAACTGTTAATTAATGTTCTTCTTCTAGTTTTGCAAAGTGCTTTAACATACCCTAAATTGTGTAATTGTAGACTCTAAGATGACATTTGGAGTTAAGATTTTTATTTCTAGCAATTGACCCCATTACATAACAATGGACATGTTTTTCTTCTTCCTTAAAGAACACTGCTGGGATATGCAAGGTGAAATGTATTGTCACTTGACAATGTATTGGCGAAATGGGTTTGTGGCTTTTCAAACTGCAATTAATGCTGCAATTATAGAAGTAAGTGCCTCACTTCAAAGATCTATTTCAAATCTTCTGTATTTTTTTCCTCTTTTCCAACCCCTATCTTAACCCCCACCTTACCCCTATACTCTTAGGAGACGACACTTCGCCTCTCATTATCAGAGAAAATAAACGCTGTTAGTTGAGAATATCCTCCACCTTCCAACATAAACCCTGTAAAACTGCAGACCAACCACACCCTACACCCATGCTTTTTCATCTTCTTCCTTATCCCCTTGTCCCTCCTCATTCATAAGCTTGATCTCATCCCTCCCAACCTTATCAGGAAACTTGGACTGTGGATTTGTCCTTCTGTCTCCTTTTTCTTAAATCTCTCCCTTTCTATTAGATTCTTCCCTTTAGAATTTAAAATTAATTCCTTCACTTATGATAAAGACCTTCCCTCATCCACATTCTTCCTCAACCAACTACCCTATTTCCCTCCCCTTAATGGCTAAGCTTTTTAAAATATTTATTTATTTATTTGAGTCAGTCTCACTCTGTCACCCAGGCTGGAGCTTAGTGTCACTGCAACCTCGACCTCCTGGGCTCAGACAATTATTCCGTCTCAGCCTGTCAAGTAACTGGGACCACAGGCATGCACCACCATGCCTGGCTAATTTTTTTTTTTTTTTTTGTAGAAACAAGCTCTCACTACGTTGCTCAGGCTGGTCTCGAACTCCTGGCCTCAAGCAATCCTCTTGCCTCTGCCTCCCAAAGTGCTGGAATTACAGACATGAGCCACCGTGCCTGTCTCCCCTTAGTGGCTGAGCTTTTTAAAAGGGTCATCTTCCTTTAACTCAACTCAATATGATTTCCAGCCTCACCACACCATCAAAAAGGCCTTTCAGGCCAATAACATTTCCCATGTCAATTAGCAACTGACATTTGTGCATTCCTCATCTGACTTGATCTTTCAACTAAATAACATAGAATTGACCTGGTTTCCCTTTCTAGCCATTCCTTCTCAGTCTTCTTGCCAGATTAGCCAACTTTACCTTCCTACATCTTCATATCTGTAGTTCCACAAGCTTCTATCCAAAGCCTCTCTTTTCATCCTG
Organism: Tarsius wallacei; assembly: GCA_963574415.1. Lineage (NCBI taxonomy): Eukaryota > Metazoa > Chordata > Mammalia > Primates > Tarsiidae > Tarsius > Tarsius wallacei. Next base: position 13,627 of record CAUYQG010066918.1, on the reverse strand, counting down.
TGCATGTTCTCTGGACAGTCTCATTCATTTCCATAACTGGTATGCTGATGACTCTAAAAACTACTTCAAGTTGTAGACCAGGAAATTTTTTTCTGTAAAGGACCACATAGTAAACATCTCAGGCTCTGGGGGCCAAACTGTTTGTCTTATACCTATTCACCTGTGTTATTGTCATAGACAACAGATAGCAGTCATAGATAACACTTAAACAAATAAGTGTGTCTGTATTCAATAAAACTTTGCGTATAAAAACAGATGGTGGACCAGATTTGGTCTAGGGACCATAGTTCGCTGCCCTCTGCTCTAGTGCCATGTATCTGAGTATTGGATGGCTCTGCTTTGATGGCTCCAGCAATTCAAACTCAGTATGCTCAAAACTGAATGTGGGTGTTTTCCTCTAAACATGACTGAGTCTTTTTGAATTTCCCATCTCAGTGAATCCCAAAACCACCTAGTTGATGAAATAGAAACTGAGAGATTATCAGAGACAATTTACTCTGCGTTACCTGTCAGGTCCAATCTTTCAGCCAGCCTCTTAATCTTAAACTCAAATGTATGTACGTTTCTTCAGCTCTGCCACCAGCACGAGGCCACATATTATCTCTTGCCTGAACTATGGGAGTAGTTTATTTCCCTAGCCTCATCCACACTCAACCTGTTTATTTTTTGCTGCAGGAACCTCTTGTCTGTGCTCCAATGTTCTATGCTCCTTTTAAAATTTGCGTATGCGGTTCCCTCTGCTCAATTTTCTTCTCCGCCCTCAACCCTCCCAACACAACCTTTGTTTAGGAAAGATCATAGCCTTTCACTCTCAGTGTAACTGTCACTTCTTCAGGGAAACGTTCACTGATTTTCCTCTACTTCTCTTTTAACACCATTGCTCAATCATAACCAAACAATTGGTTAGGCAAGGGGTTGTTTAATATCTCTCCTTCTTTCTCCCACTGTACTACAAAATATAAAGCTCTATCAGGTGAGGAGTGTTTCTGTCTGAACTGCTGCTGCTTCTCTGTCACTTAACACAGTGTGTTATGCATGGCGGACCCTCCGTCATTTCTCAAATGACTCTTATAATGAATGCCAATTACTACAGAAAGTTATTTCAAAATGGTGAGGGCATGGAAATACTGAAATTGAAAAGAGACAAAAAGGTATATGGTTTCCTCATATTTTTTTTCTGTATTTAACATAATAAATTTGTGAACATCCCAATTTAGGTCGCAACCAATCATTCTGTGATGAAGGAGCTGACATCAGTTATTGGAATAAATATGAAGACACCACCCTTCATTTCTAAAATAGGAGTCTTGTATGAATGGTTTATTTTTACTTGTACAGCCTGTTTCTCGTCTTTTGTATACTTTGCATCGGTAAATGTTGCAAGGGAACAGAAAAAATTCAAGAAACTGATGACAGTAATGGGTCTCCGAGAGTCAGCATTCTGGTAAGTTCGTTGTTACTTTACCGTGTATCATTGCATGCACTCATGAGTTTGTCTTGTGTGTATCCAATTTAATTAGCATACCAACATTAGAGTATAAGATGCTGGCAGTAGAATATAAGTAAAGATTATACTAGCCGGGCTCAGTGGCTCAGCCTGTAATCCCAGTGCTTTGGGAGGCCAAGGCAAGTGGATTGCCTGAGCCCACGGGTTCGAGACCAGCCCGGGCAACTTGGCGAGACCTCATCTCTACAATAAAACATTAAAAAAAAAAAAAGATTATGCTTATGTTTCCCTGAGTTGAAGAAAAATAAATAATATTTGCATCAGTTAGTGATTGTCAGAAAATGCTGCATAAAACCCACCCAAAACCCAGTGACCTTCAGTAGCAATGATTTTTCTTTCTCGTTTGTCTGTGGCATGGCTAGAGTTTGACAGATCAAGTCTGGTCTTGGCCGGGCTTGGATCCAAGGTGCAGGCTAGCTCCAGAGAGCCAGATTTGCTCCACATGACTCACATTCTTCTTCAGCCAGTAGGCTAGCTGGGCACGTTCTCCATCACAGAACCTCACAAAGACAAGTCCCACTGCACAAGCACGTTTCAAGCTCTTGTTCATATCACATATGATAAAATCCCATTGGTTGAAGTCACGTGGACAGCATCAAAGGCAAGGGGAGGAGAAGTATGTTCTGCCCACCATGAGGATAGACCAAGTCAAACTGACAAACCCACAGATAGCAATATGAGAAATTATACTCCTTTCATGAGAATGAGGAGTAGAGAAAGGAAGAACATATTTTGGACAATAAGCTAATTTACCACAGTGTTATTGAGGCCAAGTTATGTAGTGAGTTAATAAAATGTTCTTTAGGTGGAATTGATCAAACAGGGTTAAATGAAGCAGTATGTTTAAATCACATAGCACAAATAGTGATGGGTGCTTGTTACTGCATGGTAAAATGCATCTCTCTCTGTATATCTATGTAAGTTTCCAAATTTCTATCCTTCCTTCCTATCTATCTATCTATCTATCTATCTATCTCTATCCATCCATTTATTTTTTTATCCCTTTCTCCTTGATTTTGAGATAGTATACAATTATAGAAACATATTACAGTAATTAATAGCAAAGTACTGTAGTCTAATAATTATAAAAATAATAGTGAACTTTAAGTATGTACTGTGTTCCAAGGATCTCTCACAGTTCATAGTCCTATTATCCTCATTTTACAGGTAAAAAAACTGAAGAAAAGAAAAGTTAAGGTTTTCCCCTAAAACCATGTAGCTTATATGCAAAAAAAACCCCAGAAATCAGACCCAAGAGAACAGTCACTGTGCTACATAACTCAAAAATATCAGTGAAATGAAATTAATGATAAGAAGGAAATGGGACCTAGAAAAAGCCATTGGTGAAACGGGCCTATGGAAATGCACACCATATTGTTTTTAGCATTATTGGAGGTATTAAATTCAGATCCATTTTTTTGTATTTTTAATTGATAATCTTAGTTGTACCTATTTTGTGGGTGCATGTGACATTTCGCTGCATGTATATAATGTGTAATGATCAAATCAGGGTATTTGGGATATCCATCACCTCAAACACTGAATCCAAATGTCTGATACCTTCTTCCTGATATAAAACTGTGTAAGGGACCAGATTTTGTGTTGGCTAAAGAATTTTTTATTAGTTGGTGTTGCATCAGTTATTGAAGAGAGTGTTTTAAATATGCTCTCTCCTTCTCTTTTTAAAGACAAGGCAAAGAGATTGTAAATAATAAAATAATGGGATAGGTCTGGAAATATAGCTTTGCCAGTTTTCTTCTTTAAATTTCCATGAGAACCTTATTGCCAGGCACACGGATTCCAGAGATTGAGGTAAAGCTGCAATATATATTTTATAGCCCTCTACTATTTTCTACCTGATAAGGCGCAAATGTTGCTGTAATCTACTTAACACAAATAAGGCTCACCTACACAGGATTTCCAGTTATCAATAGCTTATTTTTTCTTACTGCTGAGTACTATTCTGTGGTATAGATGTATCTCAGTTTGTTTAATTCTTCACCTTTGGAGGAGATATGGTTTGTTTCTAGTTTTTAGCACTTACTAATAAAGCTGCTATGAACATCCATGTACAGGTTTTTGTGTGAACTTAAGTTTTCATTCTTCCAGGAAGAATGCTTATGGTATGTTGGGTTTTTTTTTCTTTTAATTTTTTTTTATTTTAAAGATGTGGGATACAATTCAGGATTAGGTATACAAATGTTCATTATGTAGGTACCCTTGTTAATGAGGTGTGCCCCCCTTCCCCAGGCAGATTCCCACTACTGCCCATCATTCTCTTATAGTATTACAGCAATTGTTCAAGATCTGCTTATGAGTGAGACCATGTGATACTCAGCTCTTTGATTCTGTGAAAGATCACTCAGTATTATAGACTCTAAGTCCATCCAGGTTGCTGTGAAGTTCATGATTTTGTTCTTCTTCATGGATGCATAATATTCCATCGTGTATGTGTACCACATTTTTTTATCCAGTCCTCTTTTGATGGACAGCACGGTTGGTTCCATGTTTTTGCTACTGTGAACAATGCTGTGGTAAAAATATGTGTGCAGGTTTCCTTTTTATACAGTGATTTGAGTTCTTCCGGGTATACTCCCAGTAGGGCGATTGCGGGGTCGCATGGAAGACTGATTTTTAGATCTTTCAGGAATCGCCACACTGTTTTCCACAGAGGCTGTACTAGTTTATATTCCCACCAACAGTGTGAAAGTGTTCCCTTTTCGCCGCATCCTCTCCGGCATCTGTTGTTTCTTGAGTTATTGATGACAGCAATCCTGACTAGAGTTAGGTGGTGTCTTAGAGTAGTTTTAATTTGCATTTCTTTGATGACTAGTGATGCTGAGCATTTTTTCATGTATCTGTTGGCTGCTAGTATGTCTTCTGAGAAGCGTCTATTCATATCTTTTGCCCACTTTGTAATGGAGCTGTTTGTTTTTTTCTTCTCAGCACGTTTGAGTTCCTTGTAGATCCTAGATGTTAGGCCTTTGTCAGACATACAGTTGGCAAATATTTTTTCCCAGTCTGTGGTCTGTCTCTCCATTCTCTTGATGGTTTCTTTGGCTTTTCAGAAGCTTGTCAGTTTGACGAGGTCCCACTTATCTATATTATCTCTTATGGCATGAGCGCTTGGGGTTTTCATCAGGAACTGGTTGCCAGTTCCAATTTCCATAAGGGTATCTCCTGCGTTTTCTAAGGTTCTTATAGTTTGAGGTTTTACATTTAGGTCTTTGATCCATTTAGAGTTGATCTTTGTGTATGGTCATGGAATGTTTGATGGACTGCATGCATGGTGGTTGTTTAAAACATTTCTTCCCATCTACTTCCATAGATTTTCAAAAGCAACAGTGTTTTGGATACTCTGGTACTGGGTCACAGTTGTGTAATTATAATTCTTGTAATGCCTTTCGCTTTACTTTAGTTTCACATTTTTTGTTAGCACTAAGGTATTTTGATTTTTTAAAAATAATATATTGAGTAGCTAATGTCAATAGCTCTACAAGGATAAAAAATGAAATGAGATTTACTTAAACCGGAAAGATTTCAGTTAAACATTCAGAAGGATTGTATTCCATAGGAAGCTTTAGTATGAGAAAGTTTAAAGGAGAGATTGTTACTGTGTTCTTCCATTGGCATTTTATATAGTAACTTGTCTGAAAGAATAGAATTATATTTAAGTATGTTAATTTTTAAATTTGTCTTTTGTAAAATAATTATAATAATGTCTACTTTCTGTATCACGTGCTAAGCTAACATCTTCATGTGCATTATCTCATTTAATCTCAGAACAACCATGTGAAGCAGCTACCATGATTAACCTCATGTTACAGATGACGGTGAGAGGAGAGAAGTGACTTGCTGATAGTCACAGTTTAACTTGCTGATAGTCACATGGCCACACTTTTATAATAAGTTTCACCCAGACGTTTTATTTCAGAGCTTGTCCTCTTAACTGTTTGGCATATTACCTCTCCAAACATACACATGCGTGTGGCATGTTGAATTAACATCTGGTTTCTACCATAGGCTCTCCTGGGGACTGATGTATGCTGGCTTCATCTTGGCCATGTCCATCTTTATGGCTCTGGTCATAACGTTGATTCCAGTTATAGTCCACACTGGCTTCATGGTGATAGTCACACTTCTTAGCTTATATGGCTTTTCTCTGGTAAGTTGGTTAAAACATATCATCTCTTGTCCTGTTTCAGGTCACAGATATATGAGCAAATAATGTTTTTTGAGATATTAGTATAGTCACTAAATTTCTATTCCTGTTTCCTATATGTTTTGAGAACATTTTTGACAATTTAAGAACGTAATGAATATTGCTGCTCGTGATTCTCAAAGGAAAAAATGACCAATTGGAATTCTTCTTTCTTCCTTCAGATAGCGCTGGCTTTCCTTATGAGCGTGTTAATAAAGAACCCTATGCTTGCTGGTTTTGCTGGATTTCTCTTCACTGTATTTTGGGGATGTCTGGGATTCACTGTGTTACACAGACAACTTCCTTTATCTTTGGAATGGGTACTAGGTCTTCTTAGCCCCTTTGCCATAACTGCTGGGATGGCCCAGGTGAGAAGACAATTATTTCATTATTTTACTTATGAGAGTTTCAAAATATGTTTTTATTCAAGAGTTTGGTGCTTCATGAAATGTAATGATCGATCCCTCCATTTTAAGAAATTCTGTTGAAAACTAATTAACAAAAATATTTCTTATCAAGTGAGTAAACAAAGCAAGCAGATCATTTGTAAATTCCTAGCAAATTTATAAAAGAAAGATAATTTTCCACTATCTGACCACTCAGAAATATCTAAAATGTAGATATTTCAAATATCTGATCGTCAGAAATATCAGAAATGTCACTCTTAAAGAGGCAGTTCGTATCCGAGGTTACGGGAAATGAGTGAGGCCAGCTGGCATGGATCAGGGTCTCAGCTCTGCTACCTACCAGCTGGGTGACACGGAGCAAGTCACTCGATATCTTTGCCTCTCTTCTGCAGAATGAAGATGTCAGTAGAGCCTATCTCGTGGAAGTAAATTGTTAGGATTAACTGTGTTATTACATCTATATAGCCCTCGTATGTGCCAAGTACATGCTATGCAAGTTACCTTTTTATTTTTGTATTAAAATACTTTCTCCAAGTCCTCAATATTTAGTTAATATTTTAATGTGTCTGCAATATCTTACATTTAGAATTTTTATGTTTTCTTTAAATGACCTCTAATTACATCGCCTCCTTTGAATTTTTCTCCCCGGGATATGTTATATCTGACTGCTTATCTACTTCTCCAAATCTCCTTCCTTAAAATACTTGTGATAATCCGTGACTAAGTTAAATTTCTATTCTTTAATTGTTTTGCTTCTTATATAGCACTTCTCACTTTTATGAAAATACTTTTATTTGTAAAAAAGCAACAATACTAATAACAACATTAGTGTGCATTTTTGAAGAGAAAGATATTAAAGTATGGATTACGTTTTTCTAAGTAGCACTGGATTTTTCTTTAAAAAACTATAGTTTTTAGTTTTTGTAGGTTCATCTAACATTTTACTTTGTTCTTGGTAATTTCAGATTGCACGCATGGATAATGACCTGAGTGGTGTTATTTTTCCTGATCCCTCTGGAGATTCGTACATAATGATTGCCACTTTCCTCATTTTGGCTTTTGATACTCTTCTCTATTTGATACTGGCATTATATTTTGAGCGAGTTTTACCTGGTAAGTTAACAGTGTGGCTGAAGTTGAATGAAAAGAAATTCCATTTCTTAAAACATAATTTGATGAACACAGCTTCACAAAACATAATTTCTTAAAACATAATACATGTTACTTGTAATTTAAGAAGCATTTCTGATGGTGGAGAAGAGGAGAAAAACTCGAAACCATAGACAGAATCTCATCACTTCCGTCTCACGATTTAACGGTGTGAACTGAATTATCTTGTAAAAACACTGTGTTTCCAAAGAACTTTTGTTTATCTTGTTCTTGATCTTCCAGAAAGGTACGGGATGTGTGTGTGTGTGGTGTGTGATTTAGTTGGGAATAAGGCAGGAAACACCTAAAGCATTTATTGGATGATGATACTTTTCAGTGCTTAAATGGAGCGCACTGATGTAAGACAGTTTATTAAGTGGTTCCTGCTAATATCTGGCTCTAGAAAACTTGCTCTTCTGAATCTCAAAAAGATGAAGAAAGAAACACAATGTAAAGTGAATGGATTATCTTTTTATTTCCTTCCTTTTTGTGAGACCATTAGCCCAATATGAATGCTTTCTATAATGTTATAAAAAGTAATAAGATACACTCAAAAATGCCTTTAAGATAATTATTATGAAATTTGTATGTAGTGCGTACACACATAATGCCAGAAACGAATATATAGTCATGCACTGTATAATGACTTTTTGGGTCAATAACCGACTGAATATATGACAGTGGTCCCATAAAATTATAATACTGTGTTTTTACTATACCTTCTCTATGTTCAGATACAAATACTTACTATTGTGTTACAATTGTCTACAGTATTCAGTGCAGGAACATACTATACAGGGTTGTAGCCTGGGAGTCATAGGCTACAATTATAGTATAGGTGTATAGTAGGCTATACCTTCTAGGTTTGTGTAAGTATACTGTATGATGTTACACAGCAACAAAATCATCAAAAGATGCATTTCTCAGAATATATCCCCATTATTAAGTGACACATGACTGTGCGTACATATCCTTTGGCCTCATAAAAAATCCACAAGTTTCACTGATACATACTTTCTTTTTACATGTCAGAATCTGAATTTCACTATCCTTTTCCAATCCTATTGATTTTAGTACACTCATCTGGTTTGTGATTCAGGCATTTTATTTAAAAAATATTTATGGCTTTTTTCTAGACTGGTTTCATGCCTTATTTTTTTTTTTTTAAATCTTATTAACTTGTTTTAAAATTTTTAGCCACTGTGCCTTTTACTGGCACAATAAAACAAGGTTCTTTTCCAATTTCATGATGTATCATTTTGAAATAAGTGATTTCCTTTTTTGTTGTTTTTTAAAAAAGTAATTTCTTATGTTTGCAGCAAATTGGCTTCAACATTATTTTGAAAAATTATTTCTGTGAAGAAATTTCTCCAATTAAATAAAATTTTTTCTTTTGACCAAAGAGTGACATGTAGCAAATATAAACCATATTAAATCAACCTAACATGTTGCCCTGACTTGGCACAGGCCACAGGGAGAAAATCAGGACTCAAGTATTTGAATAATTTAAAAAAGCACTTTATTGTTCTTTCTCAAGCTTGCAATTCAAATTCTAAATCTTGTTTCCTTCTGTATGTACTCATTCTCCCATCCATACGTATGGCAAGAATGTTAAAAGCACTCTGTTCTCCAAATTCTTATGTGTCTTCCAACTGACTAGTCTACACCATTCTCTGTTTTCTCACTGGCTTCCTCATTCTGGAATATCTTTTTTTGTTTTGTGCCCATCATCCATTGCCCTTTCCAAAGTAAATCAAATCAATTTGTTTTCAGTCCCCAAGATCCAGGAGCCTAGCAGGCAAAGTCAGGGTTCTTTTTCGTAGATAGAGTAAGAACAAGCTAATTCTCTAAAATTAAATTTTCCCTGTTTTACAACTCTGTGCCACACTACGTAGTTCTCCTTTACTAAATTTTTGGAATTTTTAAGTAAAAATAACTTTTTGATTCATTCATGTAAAATTTAATTAGGGTTTTAGTTTTTATACTTTATCGATCATAAAACCTCTTTAATAATAATTTATTTTAATTGCCAAGGACTTTGCATATTTATTATGTACAACATAATATTTTGAAATAGTATATATTATGGAATTAGCTAAATCTAGCTAATTAACATATCAACTGCCTCATCCTTTTGTGGTGAGAACACTTAATCTACTCTCTTAGTAGTTTTCAAGATACCGATACATAGTTATTAACTATAGTCATGGTGTTGTGCAATGAATCTCTTGACCTTGTTCCGCCTATCTCGCTAACATTTTGTAACATTCGACCAGCATCTCCCCAACTCCTCAACACCCATCCTCTCTCATCCCTCTGCCAGCTGCTGATAACCAAAATCATGCCCCCTTCTATGAATTCTATGTATGAAAGAAATCATGGAATATTTATTTCCTGTGCCTGACTCATTTCACTAAACATAATATAGCTCCAGGTTAATGCATGTGATAACAAATGACAGAATTTCCTTCTTTTTAAAACTGAATAGTATTTCATTGTGTGTGTGTGTGTGTGTGTGTGTGTCACATTTTCATTATCCATTTATCTGTTGATGGACATCTAGTCTGTTGTTTCCATATCTTGGCTATGGTGGATTATACTGAAATAAACAAGAGAGTGCCAATATCTCTTTGATGTACTGATTTCATTTCCTCTGGATATAAACTAGTAGTGTAATTGCTGACCATATGACAGTTATAGTTTTAACCTTTTGGGGATCTTCCATACTATTTTTAATAATAGCTATACTGATTTGCATTTATACCAACAGTGTTCAAGTGTTCCCTTTTCTCCATGTCTTCACTAACACTTGTTATCTTTCATCGTTTTGAGAGCAGTCAATCTAACAGGTGTGAGGTGATAGCACATTGGGGTTTTAATTTGCATTTCCCTTTATGAGTAGTGATACTGAGCATTGTTTTCATACACCTGTTGGCCATTTGCATGTCTTCTTTTGAGAAATGTTTATTCAGGTCCTTTGTCATTCTTAAAATGGGGTTATTTTTTTCTTAGTATTGAGTTGCTTGAGATTCTTATATAATTCGGATGTTAAACCCTTATCAGATGTATGATTTGCAAATATTTTCTCTCCACTCTGTTGATTATTTTTCTGGCTGTGCAAAAGCTTTGAGATTCGTTTGTCTGTTTTTGTTTTGTTTTCCATGCTTTTGGGATGCCATAAAAAAAAAAAATCATTGCCCAGCCCAATATCATGGAGCTTTACCCCTAAGTTTTATTCTAGTAGTTTTTCAAATTCAAGTGTTTGTTTTAAGTCTTTAAGCCATTTTGAGATGATTTTGGTACAGAAGTCCCTCAACTTACAATGGGGTTTCATCCCAATAAACCCATTGTAAAGTTGAAAAATCATAAATTGAACTTTTGTAAGTCAGGGACAATCTTTATATGATGTGAGATAAGGATCTAATTTCATTAGTCTAGTTTTTTCAACATAATTTGTTGAAGAGACTATCCTTTGCCTTTGTGTATTCTTGGCAACTTTGTAGAAAACCTATTGACTATAAGAGTGTGGATTTATATTGGGGCTGTTTATTTTGTTCCACTAGCCTTTCTCTTTCTCTTTCTTAGTCTAACTAAAAGTCTGAAGGCTTTGTTTATCTTTTTGAAAAACCAACTCTTAGTGCCCTTAACCTTTTCTATTATTTTTCTGGTCATTATTTCATTTGTTTCTCCTCTGATCTTTATTGTTTCTTTCCTTTCCTTCTGTTACCTTTGGACTCAGTTTGCTCTTTTTTTTTTTCTAGGTCCTTGAGGTGTAACATTAGGTTATTTATTTGGGATTTTTCTTTTGATGTATGTATTTATTGCTATAAACTTCCCCTTCTTTGAGCTGCTTTTATTGCATCTCAAAAGTTTCGGTGTGTTGTATGACCATTTTGTCTCAAGATATTTTAAATTTTCTCTTTTAGCTTCTTTTTGATTCATTGTTTAATTTCCACATATTTGTGGATTTTTCAAAGTTCTTCCTATTATTGATTTCTAGTTTCATATCATTGTAGTCAGAAAAGATACTTGATATAATTACAATCTACTGGATAGGGTAAGTTCTAGGGTTGTCAAGTCAGGAAAAGCATGGAGGGAAGAACTCTAACTGCATTTGGAAGATAAGTAAGTTCACCTGGTGGAGAAGAGTGTAAAAAAGTTTTATAGTCAACCGCACGTATACCCAACAATGTGAAATAGTATAGCGTAAAGAAAATTAAAAGCTACTTGGCAAAACTGGTAAGAGAGTATGATGTGTTTCTGTGAGAATTATTAATCAGTTTACAAGACTTTCAAGGGAGGTTGTTTTTTTTTTCAAGCACACATGCCTACAAATAGTTAGGCACAGGACGATATAGCGTGTACAGATCCATGAGATTCTGAGGCTCAATTAAGTGACTCTATAGCTTCCTGCTAATAGCTTTCACTTGATACACCACATAAAGAATTTTGAAATCTATCCTTTAGCACAGTTCAAGTATCAGTAATGATCCTTGACAGAATTTTCACCTTGTCAGATAAGAAAAAGAAAAATTTATTCATACAGCTTTATTTTTAAATTGGAAGTTGTGTTCTCTATTGTGAAACTATAGCTTTTATATCTACATTTTTGAAGTCAAATAGCAGATCATAGCTTTTTAAACTGTCCTTAACACAGTGTGCTCACTTTTGGAAATGACATTTGTCCGAGAAATCCGAAAGCATTAGAACCACTGGTGCAGGAAATAGAAACAGACTGAAGTCATGTATATAGGACCTTCCATTGGTAAGATTTGCATTTTAAGAAGATCATTCTGGCAACTGTGTAGAGGACGAGCTCAAAGGAGGTGGACACTAATGTAATAATCCATGTGTCGGGGGAATCATATTAAGGTGTGAGTATAATGTAGCGGGGAGGACAGACTCACAAGACTCTGAGAGCAGACGGAGGGGAGGTTGGCTTCCTGATTTCAACCTTTGGCTACTAGGGGTGAAAATGATGACACTTACCTGGACAGAAAAGAGCTGCAGTAGCAGCAAAACAGAAATATAAACAGTAGTTCGATTTTTGGCTCATTTTTAAAAACAGAATAATTTCTGTGAATACAATGAATTTATTTTTCAATTTTAACTTTTTTTTTTTGAGTTGGAGTCTCCCTCCGTCGCCCAGATTGGAGTGCAGTGGCCGCTCCCGGCCAGCGCAACCTCAACCTGCTGGGCTCCGGCGATCCTTCCAACTCGGCCTTCTGAGTAGCCGGAATTACAGGCGCGCGCTATCACTCCTGGCTAATTTTTGATTTATTGTAGAGATGAGGTCTCGCCAAGTTGCCCAGGCAGGTCTCGAACCTGCAGGCTCAGGCAATCCGCTCGCCTCGGCCTCCCAAAGCACGGTATTACAGGCTGAGCCACCGAGCCCGGCTCTGTTGTCTCTTTATAGTGTAATTTCCCTTTTAGCTAGTTCAACTCTAGATGTTTTTACATATTTTCACCTTTGAACATTTCTGCTCTTCCATGGACTCTCTAAAACTGTAACATTATTATTTTCATTTCTCTAGACTGAATTTCTAACTTTAGCTTCTCTATTTTGCCCTCATATTTTTCTGCATGTCATCAACATCTGTTGCTTTCATATGTCAGGAAGTGTATTTGCCATATCTCTTCTTTGTCAGCTTCTCTTTTGGAGTGGCACTGATCAAGCTTATCTCCCTACAATATGTTAGTTTTCAGTAACAGTGTCTAATGTAATATTGCATATGAAGACTTCATGTTTTAATTATCTTGTAGTTTCTGGAAAATCTTTTACATTTCCCCCTCGTATCACCAATAAATTCATGTTTTGTGAATACATCATTAAAACACCATCTCATATTATTTAGATCTGCAGCTGGAATTTTCTCCTCTAACAGATATAAATCCATTTAACTGTCAAGCTATTTTAAATTAATTATCAATAGAACCTGTTCTACCATGGAATAGTATGAACATCTCTTAATGAAAATTCCTGTGTAATTCCCAAAGGTCATGACAAGATAAAGGATTATCTATGTATCTGGTTTAAAAAATTACAAAAAATGAAATAAATGAAGAAACATTTTAACTTGTGTTTATTGCCTTTCTCTAATAGGTTTATAAAATGTTCCATGCCTCCTACATCTGATTTCTTCATTTTATTTTTCTTTCTTTCTATATCCTATGTGTATTCCTGCATGACAACAACTCTCCAGCCCTATGTCTACCTTTAAGTTCTTTTTTTTTTTTTTTTTTTTTTAATTTTTTTATTTTATTTTATTATGTTATTGTGGGGTACAGTTAGGGGTTAGGCATACAAAAATATTTCGTTCAGGTACCCTTGTTGATAAGAGGTGTCTCCCCATCCTCAGATAG